>JAFFST010049065.1:113519-127503 GCA_022414735.1 Noturus placidus | reverse complement strand
AGTTTTATATCTTTATGTTTGAGGCCTGAAACGTGGCAAAAGGTTGAACAGTTCAAGGGGGCCGAATACTTTCGCAAGGCACTGTAGGTAAAGTGTAGGCTGTTAGATCAAAAAGAAGCTAAATGTGAAATGGCCTTTTTTTGCATTACCACTTTTGATAATAATAGTAAGAAGCATAAAATGTAAAAAAAAAAAAAAAAAAAAAGGGGAATAATAATTTGTTTTGATATAATATGGCTCTTTAAAGAAATAAAATCACAGCCTTTTTTGGCTTTCATGGCTCTTGCCAACTGTAAAGGTTCCTGGCCTCTGTTCTGGACAATGATACATGCTCCATGCTTCATTCTTATGAAGGGTGCCAATCATTGTGGAGGGCACTGTATGTATAATTAGCCTGTGTAAATACGAAACAAAGGTGATAATCACATCCCCTCCATCTCTGTAAAGAAGTCATCTTTAATTTATTACACTTCAGAGTGCTAATGACTGAAATGAAGATATGTTGTGTGCTTTAAAGGAAACTTTTGTACATTGTGCTATAAAATGAAAACAGATTGTCTGGCTCAATGGCAGTGACATCATGACCACAGGATGTATATCAAATGAATCAGTGTGTAGAACGCTGTGTATGCCATGTGTTTATAACTGTGCACGCTGCTTCAGCGCCCCGTCCTGGCATGGCTCGGAGTGTTCCTAACACAGAATCATGCCGAAGACGTTTACACTCAGAAAGGTCAGAGCTAAATCCATCAGCTAACAAGTCAAGAAAGAACAGTCTTTTCCTGCTGCGCCTCTCATTCTCATACCATATAACCCTTCTCTTTTTACACTGCGCCTCTCTCCACTTCTCTCCTTTGATCTGAGTCAGTAGTGGACTTATTTATAGCCTAATGGTCTACAGCTATCCACAGGAGTACATGAATTCAACAACTGCTACACACAGCTCTTACAACATGTGTATTTGGAATTTTTAGTAGGACCCAATAGACTAAGTCCACTACCCAGTTATCAAAAACGAATACAACGATTTAATCCAATGATCTGTATTGTTTAAGAATATGCAAGGAATGTAAATGTCATGAGGGAAATCCTATGGTGACAGAAATCAATGGTTTTGAGTCATTTAGGAAATATATATCCATAATAAATGATCCATTTACTACAGCACAAGATTTGTTGCAACCAACAACACGTAGACCAAAAGAGCTAACCTCAAAGCAATTACACACAAACAGCACATCGTTTGACAAAAATCTATGGCATGCTCAGATAGATCAAAGGCAGAGCTCTGTAGTTTTCATGAAGCCGATCACACCTTCGTAACAGATCAGGCAGTATGCACTGAGGTCCAAACTGAGACCGAGACTTGGTGGCGTGCAGGAGAGAGCGGTGAAGGAGTGCAGGAAAGAGAGGCAGGGGATCAACAGCTCCACAGTGTTGGGTGCAAAGTGGGAGATATCCACATCTGGAACAGCAGAAAAACATACCGGCGTCTGTCATTGGGCTCGCTGAAGAAACGGCATATGACCCGCATGGCCGGAGTCGCTTGTTTGGAGGTAGTCTTGTGATTTGACCTACCGCAGTGGACATGTGTGTGGACTTGTGTGTTCCTTGATCAGCTCACTCATCACTATATCTACATGCACTGGCGAAGTGAAAGGTCACTGGTAGGAGTGTGGAGGGTGTCACATGCTTTCAGACGACTCTGTCAGTATGGGATGTGGCGCAATAAACTGTTCTAAACATAGCTTGAGGCCCAAGTAACAGTGTGTGAACAATCCAGAGGTGTTTAAAGCAACATACGTTAGAAACACAAGTTAATTCATCATAAGTAGCTAAATAAACCAATTCAAGCCATAATTCTTGTAAAAACACTTGTATAGAAGTTTATGTACATAGACCGATTAGCCATGACATTAAAACCATTGGCAGGTCACGTGAATAACATTGCTTTATTATTATTGATTTATATTAGGCAAAACGTGAACAGTCAGTTCTCGCAGTCGACGTGTTGGAAGCAGAAAAATGGACAAGTGTAAGGATCTGCGCAACTTTGACATGGGCCAGATTGTGATGGTTAGACGACTGGGTCAGAGTATCTCTAAAACAGCAGGTCTTGTGGGGTGTTCTCGGTATGCAATGGTTAGTACCTACCAAAAGTTTTCCAAGGAAAGACAACCGGTGGGCCAGGAACAGGGTCATGGGTACACAAGGCTTGGTGGTGCAGGTAGGGGAGCAAAGGTTAGCCTATCTGGTCTGATCCCACAGAAGAGCTACTGTAGTACAAACTGATTAAAAGTTAATGCTGGTTATGATCGAAAGGAGTCAGAACACACAGTGCATCACAGCTTGCTGTGTACGGGGCTGTGTAGCTACAGACAGGTCAGAGTACCCACGCTGACCCTTGTCTACTGCCAAAAGCACCTACAATGGACTTGTGAACTGAACCATGGGGCAATGGAAGAAGGTGGCCTGGCCCGATGAATCACGTTTTCTTTTTCATCATGTGGACTGCCAGGTGCGAGTGCATTGTTTAACTGGGGAAGAGATGGCACCAGAATGCACTATAGGAAGAAGGCACGTTAGGCGGAGGCAGTGTGATTCTCTGGGTAGTGTTCTGATGAGAAACCTTGGGTCCTGGCATTCGTGTGGATGTTACTTTGACACATACCACGTACCTAAACATTGTTGCAGACCAAGTATCAATTGTTTAGAAATGGTCTGAGGAATATGAGAGTTCAGATTCTGATCCATGGAGGCCCCCTCACAACTTACAGGACTTAAATTTCCAGCTACCACAAGACACCTCAAGAGGTACTGTGGAGTCCATGGCTCATGGGGTCAGAGCTGTTTTGCAGCACAAGAGGGACCTACATATTATTAAGCAGGTAGTTTTAATGTTATGTCTGATCGATATATATCCTACCAAAATACACAGATATATAAACATAATTAATTCATTTCATAATTTCAGACTAGCAGAACAACACTCATTAAAAAAAAAAAAAGAATTAGCACAGGAAATGCTGTTATTTCTTGTTATTCCTCACAGGTGTGATTAAATGTGATTAAATGAAAAGTGTGCATCTGCTTTCCCATAAGTCTCTGCATTGTGTATATAGTGGTGCAGGGATACATGCAGAACCTGCAGCGGCAGGCGAAACAGGAGGGAAATAAAGCTGAGGCATGAATGTAATCCATCAGCACACATCAGCTTTAAATCTGTGCACTCATCAGGGTTTAAACCACACCAGGTTTATTTCAAATCGCCAACACTGTTGTGTAAGTAACTCATAACTAATGTGCATCGGTAATAGTGATGATAGTTTGCTTTAAAAGATTTTTCTCTGTCAGTGTTTTATGAGGTGAACAAATGGCAGTGCAGTGAAAATGGAAATCTTGGTCTTGATAGGAAAACAAGCTCAAATTGACTCTCATGAGCGTCACTGTACATTACAGAATCTCTTCAAGTTAGATTTTGGATGTGTTCCCTACTTCCAGCATTCTTTGCTCATTTCTTACATTTACACAAAATTTACTTTCACCAAATCTTTCGCATTCCTTATTTTTCTTTTAAATAGCGTCCCTTAAGTGCTCAGCGCCACTGTATCGAAGAAGAACAAGAAGAAGCCATTATTTGTCACCTATACATTACAGCACAATGAAATTCTTTTCTTTGCATACCCCAGCTTGTTGGGAAGTTGGGGTCTGAGCGCAGGGTCAGCCATGATACAGCGCCCCTGGAGCAGAGGAGGTTAAGGGCCTTGCTCAAGGGCCCAACAGTGGCAGCTTGGCAGTGCTGGGGCTTGAACCCCCGACCTTCCGATCAGTAACCCAGAGCCTTAACTGTTGGTTTCATGTTAGTAATATATACATAGGTTGTTACCACATTGCTTAAGCGGATTCATACCACTGTGTAAATATGCAGATGACACGACCATAGTTGGACTCATTAAAGTCATTGTACAGGAAACTGGTGAACAGAATCATAGTCTATGGTGAGGAAAATGACCTGGTTCTTAACATAGACAAAAGCCTGTGCAGCCTCTTATCCTTAAAGTGTCCGAGGTGAAGCAGGCTGATAGTCACAAGTTTTTAGGCCTTCACATGGCTGTAAAACTGAGCTGGGCTGATAACACCATGGCCATAGTGAAGAAAGCACAGCAGGGGCTTTACTTCATCAGGCTGCAGCCGTCAGCCCCTCACCCAGGCTTACAGAGGACATATTGAAAGTTTTCTCACCAGCAGCCACCCTGATCTTCTGAAAGATCACCACTTCACCGGGCCATCAAAAGTGAAGAGAGAATCATGGGCTCTGAGCTACCCTCTATGGGTAGCTTTTAGGGCGGCTGTGACTCAGTCGGTAGAGCGGGTTGTCCACTAATCCACCAACCGTGGGGTTGGTGGTTCGAATCCCGGCCCGGGTGATCCCATGCCGAAGTGTCCTTGGGCAAGACACTGAACCCTAAGTTGCCCCCAATGGCAAGCTAGCACCTTGCATGGAAGCTCTGCTACCATTGGTGTGTGAGTGTGCTCTCATTAGTAAGTCTCTTGTAAATGTAAAAATGTAAAAATGATATTTCTGTAAAGCTGCTTTGAGACAATGTACCACTGTAAAAAGCGCTATACAAATTGATAAATTAATTAATTAATTAAAATTAATTATGGAAATTTTATACATTCTACGTTGCAGGAGAAACGCGCAGAACATTCTTAGTGATCAAAATCAATAAATAACTGAAGACATCAATAGCCAATGAAGATCGCCACTCATAAGGCACATTTTTATAATAGTTTTTTCCAGCCACTGTCAGACTGATTGCAAAATACATTAAGATGGGAGGTGTAATATTTCCCTCCAGCCTCACTCATAGCAGGGACACTTAATTCATACACTCGACCGTCTGTGAATGGGTTGTGTTGTTAATTATCTTACTGGCTATGCCAGAGTTTTTGTATAATACTTTATTTTAAATTTGTTATTTGTTAAATAAGATTAATATGAAATTAAATAAAAAATTACTTAATTAAAAAGTTAAATTAAATAAAAAATTATTTGACTGAGTTACAATGTACCTGTACTGCTTTGTACCTGTGCATATGGCAATAAATCTGAATCTCATATCTAACATTTTGCACCTCTCAGCAATCGAATCCATGCTCATTTCTGCACACATTTCATCAAGAAAGATCATTACTTCTCTTCCACACATATGCATCTATTGCAAGAACATTCATGTTGCTTTGGAAATCTTTAGAGGAATTTGTTACCACTACATCTGTGATGTTACATGCAGAGCAGGGACAATGCAAAAAGAAATAAATCAAAAATAATAATAATAATTTAAAAAATGGATACTGTTGCATATACACGCACAGATAATCATCCATCCGAACACACACACTTTCATGCCATGAGTGAGAATCCCAGGCTTGAGGCTCAAATCAAACGGTCTCCTCCATGCAGTTTCCCTCTTCACCTGTGCATCTGATGCGTTTAATGCCCAGAATCTCTGTTTGAGCGTTTGCAGTGATTTAGTAGCCATTCTGTGCATTAAAGCTGAGGGAGGGAGAAAGGGACAGGGTTCTCAGTGCATGTTAGACCATGATGCTCGTGTCTAAGAGTGAAGCAAGCCGATGCAGTTTGTACAGTAGGAGAGCATTCATTCTGGGAGCGCCAGCACTTACGTTCCACTAATAACCGGCTCAGAGCGCCGAGACACCAGGCCTGGCCTCTGCAGATGGTTATTCCTATCGATAAGGACACAGGTCGTGAATCATACACACATTCGTACACACTCAACAGACATTAACCCACAGATACACACAGATATACACAACAGACAGACCTTTTGCATAGCTTTGTGTTTGCTTATGGTGTGTCAGATAGATTGTGAGAAAGGCAGAGTCTCGCTGAGAAAGTGACATGATGAGCACTTGTATTAACAAACAGAAACACATATGTATTGAATGTCATTTACAATGGGATTTAACATCGTCACATTCTGAGGTGAGACGTAACAAATTACAGTCGCTCTGTTACTCTACTTAAGTCTGGTTTTTCTTAAACTAATACCTTTGACTTTACTTCCTACTCAATATTTACATTTATTTTCAAACAAATGAATGTAAAGTTAAGTTTTTAACTTTTAAAAGTAAAGTTTTTTTTAATCCTCAGACAGCTTTAAATATTCTATCTAAATTAAGCAGATATGACTGAAAGCTGTACACTATACCCATCACTGTAATCTGCCTCTACGTGCATTCAGCTAGTTTGTATCATGTTTTTAACATCTGAGAGATGTTGTCCCACATTCCTTGGTGAAAGAGGCACTAATCAGTCCGTACAGGATTTCAGTTTTTTATGTGATTGATGCGGCCAAAAATGCTTGATATTCCTGCGGCTATTTTAAACATTTGCGATGTAATTGGTGGAGATTTTTGTGCTTTTTTTGTGGAAAACTACTTGAATTGATCAAATTGCAATTGCACAAAACTGCTTCGCACGGTCTTTCACAGTGATTTTGTTGGTAAATAAGACCTTTTAGCTGTACTCATGTGAATCGAAGAGGGCTTTGACTGAATACGAGTTGTTATGACCTCACATGACACATCTTGGCCCAAATCTGCAGTAATTGTTTTCAAAAAATTACAAGCTCCTATGAATATTGCAGAGTTTTGCGTTAATTTCTGCGATCACAAAATCCTTGACGGACTGAATAATATACCTTGAGTAACTAAAATCAGTGTGTGATGTGAGGCAGACGCGTTTTGTTCTTTTGTGAATATCTGTGAAGTTAAAATTTAACAGTTGTACCTTTTCTATTTCTGAATATTTATTTAATTGCACATTGACTTGAGTAAAGAAGTCATGCACTTGTACCACCTTTGGTCGTATCTCAACCCAAGAGCCAATGCTTAGGAGTAACATCACCGCAAATTTTAGTTTGCATGCAAATGGACATGTTTATTTTACTCCAAGTATGACAGCAGAGTGGGAGAATTGAGCATAATTACAGGAGTATAATTGAAAAAGCCCTGTATTCCTCCTGTATCTGCTGTCTCCATGTGTGGACTAATAATACACAATCAACTATAGACATTTATATATAAAAAAAAAACAAATAAAGCTTCTGTCCTCAAAGCTTTCTCAGAAGAACTAAACACAGCTGATCAGTCATCTTTTACAGCTTTGAGAGTGTAAGATACACACCCTATGGCTATAGAAATAAATGGGTGAGTGGCCAGTTTCCTGTGTGTATATGCGTGTTTGGTTTGTGTTGCATAGACAGACAAACACAGAGAGAGTCATGTGATGTGTCATGCATCACACTTTGAGTTAGGTGGCAAACAGTTTACACATGTCCTTACAATTGAACACTTATGCGCATTTGTACACACACACGCACACACACAGACACGTAGTATGGTCTGAATCATTCTAATAGAGCTGGTCAGTTTGAGCTTTAGTCATATTTGTCTTTCAATAATCCATTATACTGATTCAAAACATAATAAGTATTACTAAAATTAGTCTGAATTGCAAGCTAATAACAGATGGGTTTTTATAGATTGTGGTTTTAAGATGATTCTTGTGATTCCTTTCTCAGGGCTGACTTTATTTGGATTTTTGTACTAAAAATGCTGTAAACCTCAAATATATAAACAAGTGAGGTTTTAGAAGCAGAAAGAAGTCAAACTGAATTTAAGAATGCTTTGAAAAGCCGTTCACATGTGCCATGGGTGAGACATGTGAAAGAGTCCAAAATCGTCTCTCACGCTTTCATCTTGTCCATGCATGAATGATGCAAGGGCTAAACATTAAAAGGCACACACTAATCTTCTTGAGGAAGCATTTAACTTTAGGAAATACCTAGTTTTCATGAAGGGAACAAAGGAACTGCTTTAGGCAGCATAGGCTACTGACTAGAGGAGGAAATTGAGTGTGCTAGCTTCCCCTGTGCGTGAGTACTCACATGTCGCTGGCGATGGACGAGTTGCGGGACATGGACTTGGGCGACAGGTCATAGTCGCTGTCCGAGCGGTAGAGGAAGGACTCCCTCCTCTGGTTGTGTGGAAAGTTGGCCTGGATGATGAGGCCAGAGCCTGGACTCGTCATGGGATCCAGGGGACTCCTTCCTGAAGACGTGCCATTGTCCACGTCAAAACTGCAGATACAGAGAGTGGGGGAAAAACAGTGACAAAACTTAATATCTGAATCAAACATATCCAGTGGGTCACCAGTATTGTGGATGACCCATCTGACCCCTCATGCTGCTTCTGCTAGGTGCTCTAATAAGCTTTACATTTACCTGAACATACAGTATATTGGGCTCAAAAGTCATGGATGACATTACAAATTTGATTGGCTTGAACTGAAACGGTTAATCTTCAATATTAAAAAGCGTTTTTTGACTTTATAACAAAACAATGGTTCCAAAATTTATATCATGTATGTTTGTTTTGACTTCTGTTCTAGTCTCCATCCCTGTCCTGCTATTGGTTTGTTACCCAATCTCGTTCACCTGTTTTGTGTTAATTCTTGATTAGTTTACCTACCACTTGTGTCATTTGCTTTTTCTTAAGTCTTGCTTTTGAAATCATGCTTTTTGTCTTGTTCTGCCCAAGCCTTGATTTCTGTGATTCCCAGTTCCACATTCTCCTGGTTAAAGCTTCATCTGTATGATTATGGACGATCAGCGTTTCCTGCCTGTGTGGCCACGGAATATGATTCTTAAGGGAAAAAAGAGCTTCTCAGATGAATGAACGTAGAGATCTGAATTGATTTCAATTTAAATCCATCCTCTGTAAAACTAGGACTTAAAGATATTAATCCATGTAACCCAAATGCTTAGGGAAACTTCATGCCTCCCCTGTTGAAGACATCCTGTCCTCCTGAGACCAAAAACACTAAACAGATACACACACACACACACACACACACACACACACACACACACACACACACACACATAACTTCTGTCTGGGGATATTTTCCAGAAGAAGAAGTAGAGCCAAGAAAGATGTATGTGGTGCTCTGGATAAAGTATTCAGCCACTGACGAAGCATAATCTCTCAGCACAGAAAACAGATTCCTCACCTAAAAAGGCTAAAGCCAATCACCTTGGCGGGATTTTGTAATCCAGCCAGACATTTTGCACTGCTGCTATTTTAGACATAATAAGGTATATGAGTTGTAGAACAATGAACAATAGTCAGTAGCTATGCCACATAATCACAGTGTCCTTTATATTCCGCACTACTGAATTCTTCATTCTGTATGGTGGTAATTCAGACTTGTATGGAGGATGCATCTCATAAACAGATTTTTTAAAACATGTATAATATGGTGAAGTTTACAGCTGCTATAATAAAGTGATGACAGGAAGTTGTTTCATTAAATGGATAAAAAGCATGTGCTATTCTTAAAACAAAATCGTTCACATTGGTAAATTGCTGTTGAGTAATAAGAATAAGAAGAAAACACCTTGGGACATTGGGATTATAGCACTCGTTTTTACAAACTGCTAAAAAAAAAAGATGACAAAATATGACAAACTAAATGTGATGAAATTCATTCCTTCATTCTGTATCTAAATGGCATTTTCTTTTGAAGCTATAGACAAAGATGAACTCTGGTCCTTCTCTTCTCTCTGTTGGCTGTCGTCAATCTGTCGTCCCTTTCAAGTGCAGGCCTGTGATATGTCGAAATAACTCTCTATCGACATCCTCTCTAGTGAGGACTTAGACACAAATGCTCAGCTCTAGAGTTACAAACCCATAGGTCAGCCAAAAACAAACAAAGCCATTGGTCTCCAGGACAATTCAGACTCCTGTTCAATGCAGTGAGTCTTCCTTAATCCCTAATCATCTGAGGGGGTCTATTGTATGTCTATGTTTTATAAAGATTGTGTTACTGACAATTGGGTGGATGGTAAGCTATATTGTGTAGAGTAGAATAAAGTTTAAACCTGCATTTCTACATTTAAAAGACAACTAGAACGGCAAGGTTAAACGTCAATACTGACTGCTAAACGTGTGAAGTATTTAAACAAGAATTCACCAACAGCAATGACACTAGAGCAGAATGTATTATATATATATAAAATATGTATTCATCACCACAAATCACAGATTCAGTCCAGCTTCCAGTTTTGTTTCTTTAGTGCACAAAGGCAGCTAGCAAGTGGCATTTTGCATAAGTGTGTGAACCTCTGACTGTGTGTGCCGACATCTGAGCCCTGCACAATACTGTTTTGGCGAGGTGTATTATGATACCTCCTGCAGGGCAGATAAACGGAGAAGAAGGAAGTAGCGCAAATGTATCATTTCACAGTTAGTCCATTTCAACAGCAATAGGCTGAACCTGTTTCACGTCTGTTACGCTTGAATAATTACATTAGGGGAATGTAAAAAAAACCCCAAAAAAACCAAAGGGCATGTAGAGATGTAGAAGGCATAAAGACTGTCAAACCTGATACCAGATGCTAGATAAGCTAAAAAGGAAGATGTTAAATGTAGTCTCACTCATGTCTAACTAAAGATTTCACTGGATATTGTAGATTTCTGTAATGATAAACCCTGTCAGGATTCTTATTCACAATATGCTCATACTGAACATCTTTTCAACACACTGCTGTATATAGCCATTAAAGAGTACTAATTTATATTCCCATTATATTTCCAGGGTTACCCAGACGAGTCTCTCAAGGTTTCTCTCTCATGTCGTCTCAGGGAGACGCCTACTGTCGCCTCTGGCTTGATCATTAGGGATCTAAATTTGCATCTGCATCCAGATTTCTGTGAAGCAGCTTTGTGACAATGTTTATTGTCAAAAGCTATATGCAAATAAACGGAACTGAAATTGACTGAAATGAAATCAGTCCCATTCACAGTCCCTGTTTCACTAACTCATAAAATAATAAAAAATCAGCTCATTGCTCTCATCAAGACTCCTTCATCCAACAGTCAAGACCCTAGGCGTTTAAGACCTCATCAGACGTCATCCCCAGACCTTAACGTCACATGTGTCCCACATCACGAAGCAGCCTGTGCGGTTTCCTCTCAGGAGTGCAGAAGCGTGCTAAATTCGGAAGCTTAACATAGTAGGAAGGGGCCCAGACGAGTGACTGACGCACTGAAGGGGCCTCTAGCTCCTAATGGGGCTTCTCTAATTGGGCTGCAAGTGGCCCTGGCTCTCAGACAGACACAAAACAGCCAGAGATATGTAGCAATGAGAAGGGTTAGAGAGGAAAAGACAAGAGAAAGAAGGGCGCCCTTGGCCCATTTTGGCAGAGGTCGTCCCCAGATAGATTGCTGGCGAGAGGGGAGGTTGAGCTTCCAGAGAGCTGAAAAAAAAATAGATGGAGGTTGTTTTGGTGATGACGTGTTTGAGTGTGACGCCACACGCTTACATGTTTCCAGGTCAAAGCTGTGAGCTGATTGCACACCAACCGTGCAGAGTGAGGGGGCACTGAGGCGTGAAGCAGCATCTGCTCTCCATAAGCATTCATTCATGGTGAGGCAAAGCGGCTGATAATAGTCTTCACACTTTCCTCATTACCAGCCTTCCCATCTTTAGTCATGTTAAATTCGGTGATCATACTGTACATACTCACATATTTCGGGTTTAAGAATTCCAGAAACGTTATGCTACCTAAATAAGGAATAACACATTATGAGGCATAACAAGATAGGAAAATAATCACTCCCGAGGTGGTGTTAGTCATTAAAATGTATGCATTTCCAATAACAGCACATCCTGATGTGTTTTATTCCGCTTGCGCTACGGCCATTTGCCCAAATGAACTATTTTTGCATTATTAAAGAACAACAGGTAGTACATTTTATTTGTTTATTGTTATGTCTCATGCTGTGACAAGTCAGTTCCTGTTATCACTTGTGTTACAATAGCTATAAACAAGCCATTCCTTTACCAGCCTCTTTTTTTTTCCACCTCTCTCTAAAAGTTAATATGACAACAAACGCAGCATGGGACTGAGATACCACGAAAAACAAGGTCCTCCGTCCTTCCATTAATGCTAAATAAAACATCTCCTGATAACCGGCTTACTGATCTGTGTATTGTATATTCAGTGTCCACCGTACAAGTCCCTTTGATCTAGCTGTTACTATAGAAAAAGATCATGAGTGAATTAATATCAGCCTTTGATTTCCTTTTCTGTCCGTGCCGTGCTGTTGTAGACCATTCGGGCTTCAAGAATTCAACCGTGCGCTGGAATAATGTGAAATTACCACGCATACTGAATCTGAATTCAGTGGACAAGCCTGATATTGAGTGATTGTGATCAGTGATGAGTTCCTGCTACACACACACACACACACACACACACACACACAGTGAGATACTGTAAGCAGTCAGTGTGCACTGCCTCAGGGCACACAGCAGGAAACTCGACTCCAGGCTCTATGCAGGATTATACAGAGGTAGAGATGAGCCAAGGCCAAGTTAGAAAAAGAGACTCACATCTTGCAGTGATGAGAGATACCGACAAATATACATCAGTGCAGCTAAAGCAGTAAACAACGGCAGAAACCTGAATTTTCACATCGAGTGCTGTTAACAAGTAGAAGTATCATTTTTCTCCAACACAGAAAGCTGAAAGACGAACAGAAGAACTTTACCATATGCCCTCTGAGTGTCTGAGAGAGCTGGTGGAGCGAGAGCGTGGTTTCATCACAATGCTCATTGTTGAGACTCACTTTTCCTCGTCGCCCCTTTTCCGTTTCACACCTCCTCGAGTGTACTCTACTCTCTTGGCATGCTCCCAGGAGCTTGCGCTTATTCCGCCTTTTGTGTACAAACCCGCACAGAACACTTGTGCGCTGTCGCACTATTTCTGCTTGACTTCTTCCTCTCTGCCTCTTTCTCTGACTCTCTCGCTCACTGACTGCAGGTTGTGTAAGCACCGGCTCGTGTTTCCAATCTCTCTTCTCTTGTCTTCTCTGGGTAAAGTAGCCTGGGAGAGAGGAGAGAGAAGGGACAGGGAGGGGAGGTGCTGTCCTAGGGGGCAATGTGTGCGTGTGTATGTGCGTGCATGTGTGTGTGTTTATGCTGTATCTCAGAGAGGGAGCCAGAGTGGCTTTAGGGAACGGAGAATGTATAGCATTAGTTGCAGAGGGAGGACGACAACTGGTGACAACAATCAAAAGTCAGTTTCTCAGGGATGCATGTAAAGCACTCCATACGTGCAACGACAGAAGAGCAGGGAGTGCAAGAATAGAAGTAAAAAGGGGAAACGCAGTTAAACGCAGATAAACAGCATCGGAAGCTGAAGTCTGCGAAGAGTGAGACGCTCAGCCGGACAGGGCAAAGCCAGGCATGGATCTGCAATGTCAGAGTCCTGAGTCACTTGCATATTAAATGTCTAATGAAACTTAGAAGGAACAGTGGATAAAATTACAACAACAACAAAAAATACAACACAATTCCTTTACTGTCTGATATTCAGGTCAGTGTGTGTGTGTGTGTGTGTGTGTGTTTGTGTGTGTGTGTAGTGCTGTCCAGCAGAGCGTATCTGATCTAATAAAAAGAAGCGTGGCATGAATAAAGTACCCAGTGCCATCAGAGGCTCTCTGCAGTTATGTCCAATTCAAAAATTTTCAAGCATTATCTGAGTGCTGACTGACCTCAGGCACACACGTGTGTGTGTGTACGTACACACACACACACACACACACACACACACACACACACACACACAGCATTTGAACCTTTTATTACATTTTTCCAAACTCAGGAAAGCAGACTCAGTAAAGAAATGAGCAGAGAACAGATAGGATGCCATGCCTTCATCTTAATATATTTCATATAAACAGACAAAGGCACACTGGATACTCTTTCCATAAACGCTAGCCTGATAGAAAACATCACCATATAAACAATTTCACATGCTTTATATCTATCTATCTATCTATCTATCTATCTATCTATCTATCTATCTATCTATCTATCTATCTATCT
>JAFFST010049065.1:69469-85041 GCA_022414735.1 Noturus placidus | reverse complement strand
TATATATATATATATATATATATATATATATATATATATGTAAATGAAAAAATGAAATGAACATTTTCAATTGACGCAAACTGAGCTCAAATTTCCAGAATTAAATTAATAAATAGAAACATGTAAACAGGGGGCAGTTGTAGCTCCGTGGTTAAGACGGTGGACTTCTGATGGGAAAGTCAGGTGTTCAAATCCCAGCACTTCTAAGCTGCCACTGTTGGGTCCTTGAGCAAGGCCCTTAACCATCAGCTGCTCAGATGTATAAATGAGTTAAATGTAAGTCACTCTGGGTAAAGGCATCTGCCAAATGCTGCAAATGTAAAACTTGAGCCCTACTGTAAATTTTTTTTGAACAAGCAGTAATCCAACTGCTTTCATATGAAACCTGAGTCTGACGCAATGGAGATATTTGATCCGATCCTCCCAGCCGGGAGGAACCGGGTGAAGATGAGGGCCGTATCTGCAGGCTATAGCTCATTACATCAAAGCAGCAGGATGTGGATGCACCAGTCCGGAGAGAAGTTAACTCCACCCTGCAGTGTGTAAACAGTGTCGACATTAACAGCAGCTTCACGCATGCTAGAAATCATTTTTAAATCTCCAACTAACTGGTTCTTTTTCATATGACAGATTTAGTACAGAATGTGTTTTGCAAACAGCTGTATCTTGAGCTCGAGGAATGCTGACCATGACAACATCATGTTTTCCCAGCAATTGTTTGGAAAGTGCTTTATGTATAGGTGGGAATGTCCAATTAACACACTAAGTACTCGGCTTTGTTTAAGGCCATGTGGTATGTGGTTGACGCTGGTGTTTCACACTTATTCTGTTTGTCTAGTCTTAAAGAAAGCAAACACAACAGATCCTTCAACAAGTGTACAAGGTTATGCTGTGCTACAAGTACACCTGAGTAGCCCTATTAGCATAAGTCACAGGCTTACTTATGTCTAGTAACCTCAGCAAGCACTCCTGTTGTCTTTGATTCATTGAGCTTCCTGCGTCTAACATTAAGAGTCTGTTTTCTTTAACACAGCTTTCGTCGCTAAAGTAACCACAAGAGGGCTTTGCTGCTTATACAATGTCACCGATTAGACCATCATTCACCACAGAGAAACAACATGATACATGTGGAGTGTTACAATGACATGATGATTACCATGAGATGGATATAATGTCTATGTGGTGGATTTCTGAGAAGATTGGAGTGTAGTCATTTAGGGCGGCTGTGGCTCAGTCGGTAGAGCGGGTTGTCCACTAATCCACTAACCGTGGGGTTGGTGGTTCGAATCCTGGCCCGGGTGATCCCATGCCGAAGTGTCCTTGGGCAAGACACTGAACCCTAAGTTGCCCCCAATGGCAAGCTAGCACCTTTCATGGCAGCTCTGCTACCATTGGTGTGTGAATGTGCTCTCATTAGTAAGTCGCTTGTAAATGTAAAAATGTAAAAAATGATATTTCTGTAAAGCTGCTTTGAGACAATGTCCATTGTAAAAAGCGCTATACAAATTTAAAATTTATTATTTTTTTATTTTTATTTTTTAATTCAGGTGTGTAATACTCAGTTTGACCAAACAACAAACTTCCTAAAGCAACTCCAGTGTCATCATGGTGCATTTTATAGCAGACTATAACGTACATTCCGGACCAGTGAGTATCAAGTAATGTTCATTCTTCTGAATATTTCATGCGACAGTATTACTGAATTAACACCGCCTATGCTGGAGGTTAGATGTGATGAGAAGAGACACACCACCTCATTTGATGTCTACTAATATAGGCAGCATGGGCCTTCCCCCGACTATGATTTTTATTACAAATCTCCAGGTAAATGTACGAGTGTGGTGTCTGGCCAGGGGTTGTGTGGTGTTATGATCTGAATCACATCCATTGTTCGTCATTTTATTTTTCATACGAAGTTGCACTCACCATATCCACGAATGCCTCCTGAGTGGGAAATTATTGACGTGCATCATTTTCTGGTCCCGTCCTGTGTAAATACAGCCAGTCTTCATTTAAGCCGAGATGAGATATAAATAGCTCTTTTTGCATAAATAAATAAAAAAATAAATTAAAACAAAACAAAACAAAAAAAACTCAAACAGGTCTAGAGATTGTCATTATTTCCACTCCTTACATACTTTCTCTTAAATCCTTTTCACAGACATGGTGATTGTTAGCAGATGTTCTAATCCATAGCAGAGTCCTTAATAAACTCCATAAGAGAGTTATAAGGCAATAACATAAGCATGTCCACACGTAAGGATGTAAAATCTGTCATGAAAAGAAAAGGGATGCCAAAAGAAAAACAGCTAGGACTCCCATGTAAGAGTGAGTCCAAACAGCAACCAAAGCGTGCTAAAGGAGTCATCACTTTCTTGCTATTTTGCACAGAATTCTCCCAGAAAAGATGTCAACCTCATCCCATTGTGAAGTCCCAACACTGCCCTCCATCATTCCCATACACTGTCTTTCTGCTGTCGTCCAAATGAAAGGTGTCATTTTAGATTGGAAGCGGCATGCTTGTGCATCCAGGAAGTCTCCAGAGGCACAAAGTTCCTTCGTTTATGCTGTCCTGCAATGCGCTGGGATGCCATAGAGCAAAACAACAGGGCAGGTCCCAATCAGACAATCCTCAAGCGGTAGAAATGCATCAAGAGTGAACGGAGTCTGCCTGCTCCACTCATGAACAGCACAGCGTAAACTATTGATCCTCTTAGCGCAGATAGCACTGATTAATTCAGCCCTGTTCGTTAAAAGATGGGAGCCTTAGGGAAGACAGAGGAAACAGTGCAGCGGCAGGACCGAAGAACAGAAATGGGGGATTGGGAGGTAATCTGTCATCGCAAGGCTGCCTGCGTTGCTTTGTCCTCTTGGAAGCCCATGTGTTCCAGCTGTCATGCCCGGTGCGACTGCAGAGCCTGTTAGAGCAGGCACACAAAGCGCTTTGTCTCCCGCCTCCTACCACGTGCTAATCCAACATACTCTAACTCAGTGAGGTACCTCCCAGTGCTCTTCCCTTCCTATAATCTAAACACGGGGCAATCCTAACTCCACTCACTCCATTTGAGCTGTGCTGCAGAGCCGGCTCTAGGCTGCAGTGTGTTTCGGTGTGTGTGTGTGTGTGTGTGTGTGTGTCTGGGAAAGACTGTGCGACTGGATGTCTGAGTGTAAACGTCAAGGGGCCTCACGAGGGAGGTTCTGGCAGGCCAACGTTACAGATCACCTAACGGCTTAGCAGTAAGAAAAGCCTGTTTTTGCCAGGAAATCTGGTTAAGCTAGAAGACAAAGGACGTGGGTCATGGAAGGCAGGCATAACAAAAACGACAAGAGTCTGAATCGACTACAGGAAGTGAATAAAATATGCAGTGATCTTGTGTTATAGGCATCATTTCTCCATGCTGAGGGGATTTCTTTTTTATGATCAATGAATGAAAGTGTTTTTCAAGTACGTTTTCATCCCTGTCCCATCCCTACATGCCCCACAGTCGAATCATTTGTTGCTTTGTGTGCCTTGTGAAACCAAACTAAAACTCGTAAACACCCCGTGTCCACACTGTCACGCCTTTAAATCTAAATCAGTACAACAGCTTCCAACGGGCTTTATAGGATTATTCAAAAAAACAAATGCCATCAAATCTTGCTTCATGAAGGTGTGAACTTTGACACGTGGCGTGTTCAGGCAGTGGAAAGCAGATTAAAATGGGGTTAATCAAATCCTTTGGCTTCCGACAAAGAACAACATTTTTACTTGACTACCAAATTCAAATCACATGATACCAGCATGGATTGTGGATATTATGTTGGCAAGCAAATAGACAATACACACTGGATGAGGCATTAGCTGCTTTATATAGCATGTTATATGAGTATCGGTTCAGTCATTGCACTCACATCAGGCACTCGATGTATCTCTCAGCCTCCTGACTGTCTGCAAATACTGCAATGTCATCACAACAGAACAACAGAGGCTGTCAAAACCCAACTGCTCTTCACACTGTGTTCACACTTTTGGACAAGGATGAAGCCATAGCACATTCAAAGCCGTACGACTACACAGCTATGTTCCTAGATCTCGATCTTCCTAATTAGAACAACAAGACCGTGGTCGGTGTAAGGGTCATACATTTATTTATTTATTTATTTATTTAAGTAATTACAGAACATCAGGATACACACACTTAACATCAACAGAGCTGGAGTGGAAATTACGACTAGGAGACTGAATATTGAAATACTGCTTACCTAAGCAATTAAACACTTACAGATATGCTGTTATAGGAAAGTAACCAAGGACTGGTTCATGTAATACCATTATACCACCCTGAAGTTGATTATTTTCCACTAAACGTGCATTTTATACCCCTTGTTTGCCAACAATGTTGGATTTCTATTTATTAAACCACGACAGTGACAGTTACCTTGTGGAACATCAGCTATAAACAGTCGTACCTTCACAGCCTCTGTTCTGTTTACCATAAAACCACAAAGTCCTCCATCCTGGTATCAGAAAACTTAAAGATACAGCTTTATCTCCGACTGTTACAGAGCACTGACACTGGAGATGCTAAATAAACATCTCACACACACACACACACACACACAATCCCTCCCCTTATAAACCATTACACGTTTAAAAAAAAAATCTGTTTACACAGCGCATAAACCTGTCAATAAGCGGTTACTATGGAAACGATAATGTATTATATACTGTACCTAAGAATTCAACGTAGCTATGGGATAAATGATTCAAATTGATTAATATTCTAAAGCGAAAACTGACACGATGTTTACTTGATGTAAGATAGTTTGCATCGCACATCCTGAGTTGCGGGTTTGATTCTTGCCTCCCTGTGTGAGCAGAGTTTGCATGTTCTCCCCTTGCCTCGGGGGTACAAAGACATGTGTTATAGGCTGATTGGCATATCTAAAATTGTCCGTTGTCTGTGAATGGGTGTGTGAATGTGTGTACAATGGGATGGCCCCCTGTCTAGTGTGTCCCCCATCTTGTGCCCCGAGTTCCCTGGGATATGCTCCAGGCTCCCTTCGACCCTGTGTAGGGTAAGTGGTACAGAAAATGGACCGATGGATGTTTACGTGATTTAAGATAGTGTAGCGCTACAGGAAATGTTTGTTCTGTCTAAATGTTTGAACACATCAACAAACTAACAGTTTGACTTGAAGCTGGAGTTTCTATAAAGGACCAGACCTATGAAAAAAAAACACACTTGATGCATCTACATGAATAAAACAAAGTAATGTTTACTATCATTCACAGTCATTCAATCTATTTTCTTTATCATTTCTTTTACTCTAATAATCTAACTCCATACATAAATGTACTGTGTTAAAATATCTTGAGGTAAACAAAATTAACTGCATATGTGTGGATTTAACTCTCTTATAACCTTGTGATAGAGTTCCCCTGTTGGAGGTCCTTATCTAACATCTACCAGTGGGATCGTGTTTACTTATGAACACCTCTGAGCTGCTCAGCCACTGGGTGTAAATGTCACAACGGGTTTGCTGCAGTCGAGTGAGCATCTGATGCCCGGAGCCATGTCAGATCACTGTGAAAGTAGTAAGAAAAACACTGAACAGCCTGCAGAGCAATGCTCATTTACAAATGCTCCTTTATTCCATTGCATCTTACATTTTACTTAGCTGCCAAGATGTATTGTAAGACCATGAAGAAAGAGATTTGTCACATGACTGGGCAATTCCAAAGAATTCATACAAACAGGTTTTGCACAATTACCCAGATTCTCAAAAAATGAGAATTTTTTTAACTAAGATGTCTCATATCAAGACATTACGGAGTACTTATATGTCCATTTAATCATCAAGCATCCTTAGTCTTAAGTCGTGGTTTACTGTCCAATAGGATTAGTCCAGGCTAGATCCCAAACCATAATATCAGCCGGAACACATACGTTTGAAACAAATCCGATATCACGAGACGCCTAATCACGTACATTTTTGTGCTGAATATGTACTTGTGACGATTCTCCATTTGGACACTGATATACTTTCACTGTCATCTGTCAAATTTAATGCTTAATTGAGGACTTGATTGTGGAATTTCCACAAATGCACTGAATGCATTTTCAACACAAAAGGATCTTAAGGTTAGAAAGTTAGACACGTGATTCTCACGTGATTGAATGCCTCCGGATGAGATCAGGTTTCTCCTAGAAGTTGAATCCTGTAACATTAACATGTTGTGACATGGTTACTGTATACCATCCCAACCAGAAATTCAGTTGGAGAAGACACTATCAGTTGCTCCTGGCCTTCGTGTGTAGTCACTCTGGGGTGAAACGGAATAAGATAACGAGGACAGCATTTCCTCCCAAAGGCCCAAAGGGCTCTATCTCCTCCTGCCCTGACCCCAGATGGCTTGAACACGGCTTCCCTATTACCACACTCTTGGCAGCAAGTAACCTCGTTGATAATAAACTCTAAGCAAATAACTGCTGAAATGTCTACATTTTGCCCGAGTTCTTGAAATCGTCTGTATTTGTTTTCTATTTATTTATTTATTTGCCATGGCCAAAATATCCAAAGCTTGCTAACATTACTTACGATCATGATGATATTCGCAACCCCTGGTGTTCCATCTAGGAATTTTCTACAGAAGTTCTACAGAGCAGTGTTTATAGTAAGTGCATACAAACATGTAAAATATAAGGGATTCTTTATTTTCTTTACATTTCATACATAATACCCACTAAACTGTGTTAAAGGCTTTTAATTAACCTGTTTATTCTACATAGTGAAGGTCTTTGTAGACTTATTTCGGGCACTAAGCCCAAATATTTGGCACTAAACCCTGTCGACCTCAGCACAGTGCAAATCTATGATGATGAGTCACTATGGGTTTTAAAATAGAGAATGGAATATTAGACAAACTTGAAGAGAGATGATAAACAAAATAAAGAAACTAAGCATCAGAACACATGTTGGTATGTTCATTAAAAAAAAGCCTTCAATAGAATTTAGTGATTACTGGATAGAAATAATTTTGGAAATTACACAGAATTAGTAAACATGCTGCACTTTAGCAGGTTAAAGCTGCTGAATGTAAGACTTTTGGAATTTCACCTTCTCTGTGTAACAACGACTCAGGCTGACTGGGCTCCATATGCGGGTTTATTCATAAACAGCAAATAAACAGAGTAGTCAGGCATGAGCAGAGGTATCAGCAGTTTCAAATGGAGGCAATAGGCAGTAATCACCAAAGTCTATCAGAACATACAGCAGGTTAATCTTGGAGAAACCAACATGAGAAATAATAGTGTTCAGTGACAAGAACGAGGTAAACGAGACTTGGCGATGAGTGAGCAAACAAACGGGGTTTAGATGTGATGAGGCACAGGGGAGCTTGTAATCAGTTCCTGGTTGCAGTTCCAGGTTTTTTGGGTAATGTAGTCCTGGTGGCTCTTGGGTAATGTGGTCCCGTGTTAGAACTAGTGCAAGTGACACTTCTGGTGGTTGTTCGAGGAATTTTCCCTGGCATTCGTGACAGAGCCCCCACCCCGCGAGCGGCTCCTGATGCGAGAATGATTCTGATGGCGGGGTCTCGCTCGAGGGGCCAGGCTCTTTGGGTGTGTCCTGTGGAACTCTGCGATGATGATGGGGTCGAGGATATCATCCACGTTGTCCCAGGACCTCTTCTCTAGGCCGTACTACTCCCAGTCTTCCAGTTATTGGATCTGGCGTCCACACCATCTGGAGTTTAGCAGGTCTTGCACTTAGTATGCCTCCTCGCCATCCACGACTACGAGTGAGGTGCCTGGGTCACCTCCTCCCTCAAACCACTGGCAGGTTTCAGCAGTGAGACATGAAAGGTGGGAGAGTTTAGGTAGTTAGCAGGCAATTGGAGGGGATATGACACCCGATTGATTCTTCTTTGGATTTAGAAGGGACCCTCATACCTGGGACTGAATTTCTTGCAGGGTAAGCGAAGACAAAGGTCCCTGGTGGAGAACAGTGGACAAGATGGCGCCAGTGTACATGGCTTGCCATCTGTCTCTGTCACAGAGTCTGTTTAATACAATGCTGTTTGCCTTATTTGTGACTTGGTTAATACATGACTCCATCTCTGCACAGATCTATGATCATTGTACACGTTTAAACATTCGAAGCTCTTATGAGAAGTATGTTACAAAACAACGAGGAGATCTTCGGCTTTCTGAGACTGCACCATGCCTTAATATTCCAACATGGTTGCCCTGGCCCCCATTGTTGAAGTAATGGTGTCGCCGTGGAACACAAGGAGAAAATCTGGTAAAACTAAAGACTTACCTAGTTTTGCTCCCGAGATTGCCATAATCGCTAGAGGCGATGCAATGGGGTGGATAAGTTGCCAAGTGCTGTGGGGGCATTGGGAGAGCGTGGTGACTCAGTGGATTCGACCCATTGAGCCAGCAGGGCCCTTGGTAGCGAGTCTTCGTTGTCCAATACATTTCCACTGAAATGGCTGGCTGGATTTCAGTGCTGCTATGATGCATCTTTGGAGGAGTATAAACCTTCTATCAGGTTGGCCTTGATAAATGTTCGTTCTTTGAAAAATAATAAATGAGTTCATTAAAGCTCGGAACTTAGACTTTCTATTTATTACCGAGACCTGGTTGAACGTTGGTGATATGGATGCTCTTGGGAAACTGGAAAGGGAGGTGGACTGGTTTCTGTTTTCAAGGACACTTTTGCACGCACCCATCTCAATTTCTAACATTTTCCAAGCTTTGAACTTCAAGCCTTTGAAATGCAGATTCCGAGCCCTGTGCTCTGTGCTGTTATTTATCGGCCACCAAGACCAACCTTTATTTCAGAGTTGTGTTCCTTCCTGTGGGACGTGGTACTGAAATATGACAAAGTATTAGTGCTGGGAGATTTTACTCTTCAAGTTTGTTGTCCATCAAGCTCTTTGTATAAAGACTTTTTGAATCTTACATACTCTTTAGGCTTTCAGCAAATAATAATAATTAATATAGCGCTTTTTACAATGGACAATGTCTCAAAGCAGCTTTACAGAAATTTCATTTTTACATTTACAAGCGACTTACAAATGAGAGCACATTCACACACCAATGGGAGCAGAGCTGCCATGCAAGGTGCTAGCATGCCATTGGGGGCAACTTAGGGTTCAGTGTCTTGCCCAAGGACACTTCGGCATGGGATCACCCGGGCCGGGATTCGAACCTCCAACCCCACGATTAGTGGGAAACCCGCTCTACCGACTGAGCCACAGCCGCTCTAGTCATTCCCATGGTCACACATTGGATTTGATTCTGCCTCTTGGTCTAAAGGACAGTGACATTATCATAGATGATTTTGTGTTAGCTGATCCCATTCTTTTTACTGTTGCCTTTCCCTGTCAGCAAAAGAAAGTGTGCCCTGCAAAGCTTTGGGTGCGATTGATTTAGACTTTTTTACACCTCATCTTGGTGTGGAGGAATCTGTCCATGTTTTTAATTTACTTTGTTCTAAAACATTTTATCGCTCATTTTAAGCAGGTAAATATACTGCATAAATCAGCCCAGTGGTTTAATGAGCATATTCGTTCCCTAAGACAGGCATGCACAAGATGGGAACAAAAATGGAAAAAAGATAAGTTACAAATTTCTAATGAAATGCTAAGAGATCCTTTGTCTAAATTCCAAAGGGCTGTAAGAACTTCTAGATCGAGGTACTTTGCAGATTTTATTGAGACAAATCATCTATTCTCGACGATAGACTCTTTTATTAATTCTAGAATAGAGGTGGTTGGAAACCTGTCCTTAGATTTATTTGAACACTTCTTAATAAAATTTTGTTTGTACAAAATAACATTAGTCATTGTTCGTATACTGCTGTACAGCAATCTGTATCTGGTGTTACTTTCTCAGATTTTGAGCCAATCTCTCTTTCACCAGTACGAACATTGCACTTAAACTAAAGTCTACAACTTCTCCTCTATATATTCTTGTGACTCATTTGTTAAAACAAGTTTTCTTCAATGTATGTGCACATAGCTTTAGCCTCAGGTTCTGACAGCAGACAGATTCTACGTCTAGGTGGTGTGGTGCCAGGTAATAACTCAATGACACAGTCGATTGGTCAATGTGAGGGAAATTGTGAGGCCTTGGTTTCACTGAAGGTGTAGATTAGGTCCGCATACACGGGGTACTGGTGGTGCTGTATGCGACTAATCAGACACAAATGTGGTTCTCAGAGCTATAGGGAGCACAGGTTTGAGGCATTTAGATGAGCAGGTGGCGTCACATCATGTGATCTGTACCTTCCGCCAATCTTTGGGTTGTGGTTCTGCAGCCAGCGTAAGCCAAGGTTGGGTGATTGGGTGAGCGGAAAAAAAAGAGGCAAGTTGTTTTGAAATGTAGTGCTCCAACTTGTAGAACAAGATCGGAGGTGGTGTATTGTATGTGGCGTAGGGGGCATCCATCTACCACTCCCACTGCCAAAGGAGAGTCGCCAGGGATTAGTGGTATTTTATGCTGCCAGGCTAGGTTTTAATCAGTAAACCTACCCGCTGGCCCAGAGTCTACCAAGGCCTTAGTGGTGATGGATTTGGACAGAACAGAACAGTCAGGTTTGACTGGCACTACAATACATGTCATTGTTAAAAGGGAGGAACTTAACACACTCACTCTGTACAGACATAGCTGGTTCCTAATGCTGCACTCATGCTCTTCCACAAAGAGCTGGGTTTGTTTGACTTGTAAGAGTTTGGTGTCGCCACAGGGCTGCTGCAAATAGTTGAGAGGGCTGGGCACTTGCACCGGTATCCTGGAACAAATGAGATTGTCAATGTGAATGGCCAGCTCTCTGAACTGATCCAGGGCCCTGCCTTTGTTGCAGCAGTCCAGATCGGATTGAACATTGGCGTTTAATCATTGGCGGAACAGTAGTTTTAGGGTATCCTCCACCTATAGAGAGCGAATTCTGCTGCCATATGACGTCATTGCTGGAGCGTGCGCAGCTGGACGCTCTTTCCCCCTCCAAGTGCTCGAATACCTCTCTCAACTGTTGTATGAAATCACTGAAGGTGGTACGGTTTGGTCCCGGGTTGCTCCAGACTGCCGTGGCCCAGTCTAACTCATCGGTGGGAAACAACATGAGCTGTTGTGCTATGAATATGGGTCACTGCATGACTTTGGTACCGTCCAATTTTTCAGGAAAAGCTAAGCGATGATTGACAGTCACTGCAATTTCAGGCAGTACAACAGGTATCTGACTTGCGACGAGTGCAGCTTCCGGTGTGGTATGAAGGAGACTCTGCACGAATCTCACTAGCTCTTCCGTTAGCGTGGTGAGTCGACTTAGTTTTTGTTGATGAGCATGGTCGCTTAAGTGGACAGTTTATTAGAGAGGTGCATGATAGCTGCTGGATTGGTACTTGGCAAAGTCTTCTTGAACAACGACTCAGATGATTGGGATCCATTTGCGGGTTTATTAACAAACAGCGAATACACAGAGTAATCAGGCATGAGCAGAGATATCAGCAGATTTAATGGCAGGAAATAGGCACTAATCAGTAAAGTCCACCAGAATATACATCAGGTAAATCATGGAGAAACAAACATAAGAAATAACAGCATTCAGAGATATGCACGAGGCAAACGAGACTTCACAACAAGTGAGCAAACAAACAAACAAATAGGGTTTAGATAGTCTCTGTAATGAGGCACAGGTGCGCTTGTAATCAGTTCTTTGTTGCAGCCTTTTGGGTAATGTAGTCCTGGTGGTTCTTGGGTAATGTGGTCCCATGTTAAAGATCAGGTGAGTGAGAACTCCGGTGGTCCTTAGAGGAAGGCGGTCGTGACACTGTGCTTGCTATAGCAAACTAATTGCAGAAGAACATTTAATGATGTGGGTTGTGCATTTGTCCACTGCAAAGATAAATCTCAGAGCTGTG
Organism: Noturus placidus; assembly: GCA_022414735.1. Lineage (NCBI taxonomy): Eukaryota > Metazoa > Chordata > Actinopteri > Siluriformes > Ictaluridae > Noturus > Noturus placidus. The sequence continues at coordinate 73,127 of JAFFST010049065.1, read as the reverse complement.
AGTTGAAAAAGTAAATACACAATGTTTCACTAATATTACAGAAGTATTATAAGAATAAAAATAAACTTCATTATGTACATCAATGTGACTGCCACACTCAGGACCAGATGAAAAAACAAAACCCCACTGGAGATGGCTCAGAGACTGATAGAGCTGGCCCACTAACTCCAGCATAAAGAACGAAATGATCACCTCTGGTCACTTCCAGTGTGTATTTTTACTGATCTGTGTTTCGTCATGTATTTTATAATCTGTCCATTTTGTTCTTCATCCTGTCATGTTAACCTCAAGCCTGAGACATGAGCCGACATGAGCAGATGCACTGCATGACTCAACAGAGGTTGAAATAGAATAATGTAGAAACATACAAACACCTTCTGTTAGTCATTATCTACTCTCAGTTCTCTAGCTGAACAACTTAAGAACTGGGTAAAGAAACAAACTTCTATCATTCACTAGTTTCCCTTAACTTTCTTTACACTCTCATTCTTACTCTCTCATCTGAGTGGCTGCAGCTTCTGCCAGTCAGTATGTAGCTGGTCTTCTTTCATGCCTCAATTTGGCTCAATTACGCTGAATAAATCTGAACAAGTGTATGCCATATGTGTATAAATTTCAATCTTCTTCTGACCTGACACCCACGGCACAGTGCTGACTCTTACTATTACATCACTGAAAATCTCAGATCCACTCAGGAACATCAGATTATAGAGTACTTTCTTAGCAATGTTTTTTAACTAAAAAAATCTCTATCTTTCGTACAATACCTTTAAATTAGCTTGAATGTTTAGGTGTATTAAGTATGCAACTAGACAGCCACAATACTGTTTAAACTGGCTATGTCAGTTATTAGCTACATGGCATGCATAGCATGGTGACTTCATCCTCTCAACAGCAGCAATAGTAGATGTCATGCTCTTGTCAAGCCACTAGGTGTTAGTATGGAGCTCGAAGAGAACCAATATATCAGCTGTTTCATAATGCAAAGGAAATACCAGCCACCACAACACTGCACTAATTCTCTTCTTTAATATCGAGTAAACTGCACACTACCATCGAAAATATTTTGTCAGCACACTATTGGTGTCATTACTATTTAGGCACACTTCATAGTGATTATGTACTATTTAGTTACACTATTTAATGAGTGGTGTATGAGTAAACTACAGCTTCATAATGTGACAATAACACATTTGTAATTGCACAATTATCACCTAATTCATTACAAAGAAAACTGAATTAAATGAATATTAATGAAACACTACTAGTTACAGATTAACAAGAACAATGTGTTACATAATATGGCCTTAAAGTAAATAAATACGGCAGCAGTCTAGAGTTATATAATAGAGCACAAGGGGTGTAAAGGCCAATGGAGCAATGTGTCTGTGTGTATATCTGTGTTTTTATATCCTGGCGGGGACACCGTGATAGGAATACCTGTCAGTTTTGTCCTTGTGGGGACAAAATAACAACTAAAAGACTCCAATACTCTTTCCTTTTGCTTACTGAGGTTAAAGTTAGGCTTAGACTTAAGTGTAGACATAACCTTAGGAAAAGGAAGGTTCTCACAAAAAAAGTGTGTGTGTGTGAGGGTGTGTGTGTGTGTGTGTGTGTGTGTGTGTGTGTGTGTGTGTGTGAGGGTGTGTGGGTGTGTGTGTTTGTGTGTGTGTGCACGTGGTAAGGAGCTGTCACCCGCCATTCTCGCTAGCTGAAATGTGGAAATGTCAAGCGCTCCCAGGGCAGGTACACAGTGGAGCAGGAATAGAGGTCACATCTCATCTCATACTGAGCGCTCAAATCCTGACACCAGCCTCTCACTGAGCTCACAAGTGATCGCAGTGCACTGCGACACGCAAGTGAATACACCACAGCATGCTTGAAACCAAAATTTACAGCAACAACATATTAAAGTAAAGCCACGTTATGTTCCGTTCACTATTTAGCAATGGCCTAAGCCAGTGTTCTTTTGATTTTACAGCAAAACAAATATATTTTAAATAAAAAACTAATATATCTGGACAGGCACACAAGCTTAGTAATTTTTGTGATCCTTAGGTGTGTGTACTCAAGAAAAACTGACACTAATGTAACTTCTTTGCTTCATATTTACAGAGACAGGGCGTTTATAATAATTGTATTGCTTTATATAGTAAATTAAATAATCCTGAAGCAATGTTCATCCATTCATGTAGTAAAACTGCCCTCACACTGAACCAATACCTTAATGAACATTCGTATTGTTCTTAACAGGAGAAAATGTCGAACTGAATCAACAGCAAGTGCCAATATTTTCAGTAAGTTCTCGACATTTAGAAATATTCTGCAAATAAATGGATGCTGATTTATGTGGATGTATTTTACTCATGTTTTTAGGCTGTCCATGCTTATGGTTTATTAATGCTGAAGTTTATCACTTGTTAATATAAGCTAATGCCATACATACTGTTGCATTCTCAAGTGATTGGTCAGTAGGTGCTGATTCATTTTCTGTCAGTAGTGCCGGCTATAATTCAAAGCATATATTAATGAGCTTGTTGTAATACGTTCGATGACTTAGTTCTGTAGTAACATGTGGCAAACTGTTGGAAAAATGGCTGTGGTTTAAGAGGAATAAAACACCCTGTCCTTATTATTTTCATATGACAGCTTGCACAGTCGTGTTTAATTCCTTACTTAAGGGATCATTAATATAAAGTGTTACCATATTCAATTGCAAATGGGATGTAGCTTTCACATGAAAGTGCCAGCACTCTCGGCTTCCTATGCTGACAATGAAGCACTCCTAAATACTAAACTATATTTAGGATCTTTTAAGCCTAAAGAATTTTTGGACATGGCTCTTCTACTTAGGCCTAAGCCTAGGGGCAAAGTTATTGATTTTTAAGAATTTTTGTCACTGAAGACCAAAATTGTTCAAATACAAACTATAATTACAACGGTGATATTATAAGTGTCATCAATTACACCACACAGAGCACACGTGGTGTTGGACACACAAACCACTAATGCATAATTAACCTTTTGGTATTGTTTATACTCTGCCTCAACTGCTCCTGTGTCCTCGCATAAATAATTAAAGGAAGGACAAAGCCACTAGAGTCACTTGCTTTTAGTTTATTTATTTATTTATTTATTTATGGCCAATCAGTGACCAAAATGAACTTCCATCCATCCATCCACCCATTTTCTGTACCCAGGGTCAAAGGGAGGCTTGAACATATCAGGGAACTCGGAGCATGAGGCATGGGACACCTGGGATGGGGTGCCAACCCATCGTAGGGCACAATCGCACACACACTCACACACCCATTCACATACTACACAGTAAAATCCCTAGTTTTGAATTAACACCCGGAGTGTTCATTGTAGTCCAATGGAACTATATATACACTGTAGGGTGTAAATTCCAACATTCTGGGTGTTAAATCAACACTGGCAATTTTTTTGGCCAATCAGCCAACAATGCATGTATTTGGACTGTGGAGGAAACCGGATTACCCAGAGGAAACCTAGAAGCACAGGGAGAGCATGCAAATTCTGCGCACTCAGGCGGGACTCGAACCTCCAACCTTGGAGGTGTGAGGCAAGTGTGCTAACCATTAAGCATATATATATATATATATATATGTGTGTGTATATGTATATATATATATAT
>JAFFST010049065.1:32349-56183 GCA_022414735.1 Noturus placidus | reverse complement strand
CCCCCCCCCCACTGTACATCAGATTTATATTTAGCATAAAGGGTTAATAATGTGCTGCTATTATTGTAATAAAGAAAAAAACATTCAGTATCGTAAACTTTATTGTAATCTCTAAAGCAAGCATTTAGCTATTTTTTTATTTTCAAAAAATGTATATATTGCCAATCATTTTAGCAAAGCAGTATAAGTGAAACAAGGTAATTTTAGCCTAGCTAGTTAGGCAATTAGCTAGCTAGCCTGTTATTTCAATAAGAAATATAGTTATATACAGTATGCTATTAAAAATATTAAACATATTTAAACACTAATCTAAAAAATCTGTATAACTTGCTTTTATTCTTTTGGGTTTTTTATTTTATTTCTTATTTCGCTTTAATAAAAACACTGCTTTCTGATTGTTTTTTTCAGGGACTTGCACATTTATTTTTACAATGTATATTTGGCTATATATTAATTAAAACAGCATGACTATAAAATTGCAGGAGTGTTTGTACAGTAATTTACTGTCACCAATAAATACTCCTGTTAAAATAGAGTTTTAAAATCACAGTAAATATTAATAAATGTAAAATCTGTTCATGTATAATTATAAAACAAAAGTCTTTGAGTAGAATTTTGTCAATTGTTGAGTCCATGCAAAATTCTGCTTTAATTTATAAAGCCATATTTTTGGCCAAAAATATGTTTAAAAATCTGCATTGTTTATTTCTGGTGCCTTCATGAGCTTCGTCACAGGTGGTATGTTTTGATGCATAGGATTCAATGTTATTTGTAATTGCTAAACTGCTCCCTACCCTGTTAACAATCACTAAAATTCAGCACAAGCTAAAGGCTGCATATCATTATGACACATCTGTAACAACTGTAAAAATAACAAGTGCTTCCTTTGAGACATGTGAAGCTAGCAAACTACATCTTGCTGCGTCACATGGTAGCGTACCACACTCTGAGGAAAGCACTGTCTGCCCTCTTCCGCATACATGATTTCAGAGACACCCATGATTGGTTAATGTTGCTGTGACTGACAGGGGATAGACAATATATATACCATCCATCCAATATTAGTCCCTAGACCCCAGTCATGGATGGCTGTTGCATCGTTGGGATTCAAACCCGCGACCTCTTTACAACCCATACCCCAGTGCTTTAATCCTTTGCACCCATTTTGTTGTATTTACTGTTAATAAATGCTCTAAAATGGATTATTTTTTACTTTTCTGAAACCTAGGCTAAGTAAAAATACACTAAAATGGTATGAAGCTGGTTTCTTTCTAGCCCAGACTGCAGAGTCACACAATCTATAATCTGCTGTGTTTCCATCCACCCAAATTGGGGATTTGTGGATAATTATTATTTTTTATTCTATAAGACATGCGCTTAAACTACAATGGAAACACATTTACCGAATAATTTCCGCAATGCGCATCAAACAAGTCATGTGACTTTCCCTCAAAAAATCATGTGATTGGATAATTGGCTCAGAAAAGTAAATACGGTGGAGAGCGAGATGCACCGGTTTCCACGGAAGTGATGATTCTGTTCTCATGAACAAGTGGGACGGAGATGATGCTTTAATTGCAATTCTTTTATGCGATATTCCAATTTTTTGCACAAGTTAAATTCGCAACTTGGATTAAAACATAGCCACTGACAGTCGTGTCAAGCTGTGTCCTCTAGATTTTGTCAGTGCTGGGACTTATTTATATACAACAGCAGGTTTAATCAACATGAACAAGTTGGATTTCTTTCCAAAATAGACTAACAATGTCTAATTAATGAAAACTGGCTAAAGGCAAGAGCAGCTTCTCTGTTTACTATACTAGCTGTTCGGAAGAGATGCTGCAAGACGATGGACTTGAAACACTTTCTGTCTTTTGACGTGCTCATATGTAAATGTGTACTATAGTAGTTTACATGATAGTAATGCTACAATATTTATTCAGGAAGTACAGTAAAAAGGAAAAGAAGATGAACACGAGGAATGTCCTGACCCAACAAGTGGGTTTTTAAATGCCATTTAAAGGTCATTTAGGTTCAAATTGACCAGGCCCTTCAATTTGAATTTTCAAATATGTTTCTTCGAATAATGACAGCAGGTTCTGAATATAGAAAAAGAATCCGTTACTGAAGTCACCTGTAACCAACACGTCTACTCTGATGACATCCGTGTTTGAAGCCTATATATGAGATCATTTTAAATTATAGTCTCACCATCCAATATTTTTTTTTATTGTGGCTCTTTAACCAGAGACCGAGCACCATGCATGATTTCATCTCTGCTGATGCATATAAATTCTTTTTCATGTCCCAATAACTTTGTTCTCAGAAGACAGGAAAGACGCATTTAATGTAGCATGCTGTTAATACACAATAATGAAGATGAATTCAAAATAGACATTTGGAACAGACGTTATGGTAGGGATAGTAAGGACGATGCCTTAACATTGCCTTTTTGATGTTAAGACCATGACTGCTTCTCTAAACATAGTTCAAATGAAACCAAACTCATGGTTAATCAAATTAAGCACCCTGAGAATGTGGACAGAATGTCAAGCATGTTACTGAGTAAACATCGGGTGGCTCTCTGAGCTGTTGTTATGGATTGAGTCCCTCTAGTGGTCACAAATTAGTAAGTATCAAGCAGAAATCAAAGAGGAAAAAAAGAGAAAGGATCCATCACTGCTAAGCTAAACCTGCCTGGTGTATGTCTACTTCTTGGATGTTTGTTGCTAATCACAGGACAGACCACAGTGCTTCGTGTGTGTGTGTGTGTGTGTGTGTGTGTGTGTGTGTGCGCGCACTATGCAAAGCTATTACTTTCAGACCAAAGCCCTTTCTTATTCTGCTTTCCATATTCATGGACAGGCATCAATGAGGCCTGTTTTTACATGTTTACACAACACACCTACACAAGTACCCCATGTGTGCTCTTCAGGACTAAGTGGAACAATCCGTGTCTCTTTGGTGCTGGAAACTTTAATGGGATTTGTTAAGGTTTACATAAATATGAACAAATAGTTGCATTCTAGTCATTAAATAACTAGTGAATGATCAGTGGCTGACTTTATCAATCACATCACCGTGTCACCTTCACCAGTGATTAGGAAGCTAATCCATGGCTGTCTCTGGGCAAACTGTCCCTTTCTGATTGAATGATTATTTGAATGAAAGGCCATTGCTGGCTCTGGATCAAAGAAAAAGTCTCCAAATAATCTACATTTGAGCGTGGATGCAAAGCACAAATATATTAACAATCGTCGTGAGTTCAGATGAAAATTGCTCGTGTTTGCTACATGAATAAGAAATTGCAATTAGCTAGAAACAAACAAGGATCGCTCTCCGGAGAACAACATAGCTCACTCCAACTCTTCCATGTTCCATGTTTTCAATCACGACATGGCCGCATCCTGCTGGCTGATCAATTTTACGATTTACATTTACTGTACAACTACATCTCCAGCAAGCCTGGGGTTTGTGCCATTAAACTACACAGAATGGACCACCTTGAGCAAAATACCATGGCCTAAAAGGATTTCCTGGAAAACTAGGCTACCTGAGAAATAAATGTCACTAAGATGCAGTACAAAGCAATAGCATGTTTTTAGTAAGAGAATACATATGCATGTGCAGTTTATTGGCCAAGGCTCGGCTTGCCTCAGGGGCGGCTGTAAATGTAAAATTGATCAGCCCTGGGAGGCGGACTTGTTTGTGATCCAAAACATAGAGCTGGTGCTCGAAGAAACTTTTTTGCTCTCATGAGAGAGATCCTTGTTCCAGTCGGGGTGTATCCCTGCGTCATACCCAGTGCTCCCAGGATAGGCCCCAGATCCACCACAAATCTGACCAGCTCTTAATGAAAACTTGTCTTTTGTCGTTCACCGTGATGTTTGTTGGTAAAGACCTTTTAGCTATACTCATGTTCGACGCACGTTAATCGAAAAGGTCTTTGGCTGAATGTGCGCTGTGATGACGACACATGACGAGTCTTGGCCCAAATCTGCAGAAAATCTGCGGTAATCGTGCAAAAATGGCAAACCCCTGGGAATATTGCAGAGTTTCCTTCCAGTCATTTCTGCAATCGTTTCATTATAATGCCTGTCTGATATTTAGAGATGATTTAGACTGAACAAAAAAAGAAATACTTACTTACTTGTTTTGGGGTTTTTTTGGGCCGTAAAATTAGGTCTTAAATCGTATTTAAAAGCTCCAGAATGGTATGAAGAATTGAAGCTGATGTTGATTTCTTTCTATCCCAGATTGTAGAATCAAGCACTCTATCAGTGACAGCTGTCAGGGTTATGGCTAGGGTTAGGGTGATCACACTCATTCAGGTGGGATGGGACCCTTTAGATGCATTATGGCTGATGTTTTGCAGCCCGCTTCACTAACACATCTGCTTGAGAGGACACACGTGATATACAGTCACTGTTTATTATTATTTACTCTGTCAACCTATTTTTCCCTAAAATGCCTAAACTAAAAATAGCACACATTGTCCAGGTAAAGTACACAAAGGGACAGAAGCACAAGTCTAATGTTGTTTTGGTTTGAATGAAAGGGTTATGACTTTTCTGTTTGCCAGGTTTGGAATCTGGAGGAAACATGGCATGAAGCCAGTTACTGATGTGGGAGAAAAAAAAGAATAAACAAATGCAGCTGCATATCCTAGTGTGTGTGTGTGTGTGTGTGTGTGTGTGTGTGTGTGTGTGTGTGTGTGTGTGTGAAATAGACACCTGAGTGATACACATCAGCCATTCCTCCTGGTTGCTAAAACATAGCGGGAGACTATAATGATTTTTTAAGAACAAGCTAGAATTTGTTTTCTAAAATGTCATGTTGTGATGTTGAATCAGAAAATGTCTTCAGAAACACATTTGTTTTTTTACCGCATGCTAACGAAGCGGTTAGGAGGGACAATTGGGCCAAGAAGCTCCATCTTTGCAGTGCATTTCACCTGGGCTAAGTAGCTGACTATCAGTGAAGTTGGCGTGCTAAGAATTTAACAGGCTCAGTTTACTGGTTAGCCAAAATGCATAATTCATATCGCTTTAAAAACACACATAGCTCGGCTAAAATCTACAGTAAGCTAACTGTGTTCAGCTAACAAACAAGTTTGAGCAGCACCTTGGCTTTGGTGTCCATCCATCCATCCATCTTCAACCGCTTACTCCTTTTCAGGGTCAACGGGGAACCTGGAGCCTATCCCAGGAGGCATCGGGCACAAGGCGGGGTACATCCTGGACAGGGTGCCAGTCCATCGCAGGGCACAATCACACACACACTTTTAGACACGCCAATCAGCCTGCATGTCTTTGGACTGGGGAAGGAAACCGGAGTACCCGCAGGAAACCCCCGACACACGGGGAGAACATGCAAACTCCGCACACACATGGTCCTGGCGGGACTCGAACCCCGGACCCTGGAGGTGTGAGGCGAACGTGCTAACCACTAAGCCACCGTGCGCCCCTGGCTTTGGTGTCATGATGTTGTAATCATGAAGTATAATTTGTCTGCTTGTTTATGTACAGCTCTCGGATCCCCCCACAGCATCTTAATAGGTTGAGGTTTGGACTTTGTCTTGGCCTATCCAACACCTTATTTCTTTTCTTCTTTAGCCATTCAGATGTCAGGTGGTATGAGGTGTTTGTGGTGATACACAGTGTTTGGTTTTCCCCAAACATGGCACTGTGCATGATTACCAATCTTCTGAACCTTGATCTCATCAGGCCCCAGGATATTGTTCCAGAACTTTTTGGTTTGTTCAGATACAATTTTGCAAACCTAAGTGATGCTCCGTATTCTTTTTATTGAGAAGGGGCTTGTTTCATGAAAGTCACCCTTTCATGAAAGCCATACTTTTATTTGTTCTTTTTCTGATTGTGCTGTCATGAACATAAACATTTAATGTTCTTACAGTGGCCATCACATGATGTAGCTCTTGAGGTTTTCTTTATATACATTATCTCACAAAAGTAAGTATACCCTTAACATTTTTGTAAATATTTGATTATATCTTTTCTTGTGACAGTTCAATGAGGGAACAATGAATGCCAACATGTACTGTGACATACTGAAGCAGAGCATGATCAGTGTGCAGTATTACAGCATGATAACAACCCCAAACACACCTCCAAGACGACCACTACCTTGCTAAAGAAGCTGAGGGTGAAGGTGATGGACTAAACCCTATTGAGCATCTGTGGGGCATCCTCAAACGGAAAATGGAGGAGCACAAGGTCTCTAACATCCACCAGCTCTGTGATGTCGTCATGGAGGACAACATTTCAGTTTTGTCACATGAAAAGATATAATCAAATATTTACAAAAATGTGAGGGGTGTACTCACTTTTGTGAGATACTGTCTGAGCTTGGACTGAGTTTACTGGGACGCTCGGTCCTGGGTAGACTGGTAACTGTCTTGAAGGCTTTCCATTTGTAAACAGTCCTTCACACTGTAGAATGGTGAATTTCTAATTGTATGGAGATGGCCTTATGACCCTTCCCAGATTGATGAGCAGTAACAGTTGCTGATCTGAGGTCACGACTGATCTACTTTTTTCTGGTGAAAGTTCTGCTTTTATAGAGGTAGTCACACTTCTTGATGCTTAATTAATATTGTGCATTTCATCATTAACATCTTAATGATTGTGGAAGTAAAGAGGGTGTGCTTATTTTTTCCCCACCTGGTTTTTGAATGTTGGTTTACATTTCGGGGGGAGAAATGACTACATATTGAAATCTGTTGTATTTTTGTTTGTTTGTCACTTGAGCCTATTTGTTTGTTTAGAGTAGTTGCAGAGGACTACAAAATTGTTATTTAGGTCCTGATAATATAAAAAAAATAATTGAAGGAGGGTGTACTTTCTTTTTTTTTTCCATGACTTTATGCCATTTGAAAGTGCTACTCCCTGTCTTTTAGTGGTAATCCATAATAATAAGTGAATGACATTTTAGCGAATGAAAATTTGATTCATAAATAAAAATTATAACCAAGTAGCATGAGGTGGTGGCTGCTCAGGTCTTTTTGCAAGCAGGCTGCACGCGCATCTCTTTTTGGTTACAAATTCAAAAGGTGGTCTATAATTGGCCTCATATCAGTCGTATTATTCCACTGAGTTTCTCAGACATAACAGTTTCATTGTCGAGCAACTTATAGATGTAAAATTTGAACCCTTCCATCTAACATCACCACTATCTGTGACTACGTCAAACGAATTGCATGTATTGAACCTAGCTATGGATGTACACTGATCTACATATTATTCTACATACATATTCATTCACTAGCCTAGAAGTAAATAACATAAAGTAAAATATGCTTAGCTCTGCGCTCCAAAAGGGAGAGCTACAGAACCCTTAGCAACCCCATTCTTGCTCCCTTGCAAACAGAAATGGCCAATGAGGGCCAGAGTGGTAACAAATAAACCTGGGCAGTAAGCAATGAGATTGAGAATGCAGAATACTAATGAGGCACAGTGCTGAAAGAGAGCACCTGAGACATGGATGAATGAGGCAATGCGTTGTGAAGGAAATGGCACCATTCAGACAGGCTGTGAGATGGGCGATGGAATATTGCGCTGGCTGCAGCTGGCCACTTTCATATTGAAATGAGCTTATCTGGAGTGTGATTCAACAAAAAAAGAGAGCCTTTCACACTCTCTCCTGGATATTTAAAACAAATACGAGCCCCGTCCTGGCATGCTGTATTCCCTCTCATAACCTACATCTACAGCAGCTTGTCCATGAATTCCTCAAGTTTTATTATCATGCGATGTTGTATTATTACTTTATGTTTAAGATCCACAGGTGTTATATTGCTCATATCACTCAGTAATCTGAATAGCTGGTGGAACTCTATTTAACGACGCTATGATAATTACATAATCCAATATCGGTATATCACGGTCTCTGCTCACAGCATGCTCATTTCAAAGGAAATTATATTACAGTACATGGCATATAGGCTTACCCTGCAGTGGTAGTGCAAGTATATTTGTTTAGATTTATTTTTGTGATCTCTATAGTGAAATATTAATATTACTATAAATTTCAACAGTATTATTATTTCAGATAATAATAAGCGTGATTTATTGGCAATTTCAAGCAGCCAATGAATACAGGCACTCAAACACACTGTTATTAAAACTTCAAGATCAACAGCGATGGCTTTTCATACACAAACAACACAGAACCATGGACAAACCCTCTGCAAGCCTCAATAGCAGTCCAGGACCCTGTCCATCTGAAATATCTTATGACATGTAGGACTGTTTGTATCAAGTGAAGTTTATGCAATGAAATGTGATTTACGAATCAGCAGAATGAGTTCATTAAAGCATGTTTTGGAGAGCAATTTCACAGAAAGCTGCAAGCACCAGATGCCTTGTGCGATGACTACAAACCATGTGTCGGGTCTATCTCAATCCAAGCTTGAGTCATGCACACTAAGCCAACCAAATGGCTTACACAAATACAGAGACTTTTTTTCCCTCTATATGCGCATGATGTGCTCTAACTGCAATGCAACACTCCTAAGAGTGTTCTGGTCAGGGGTATTACCTGAGCAGAACAGGACGACATTAAGCAGTGGATTTTACGACGGAACAGGACGGGTAAAACGAGGGGGCGGTTGTCAAACAGTCAAAGTGAACATCTCCCTCCAGCTGGCAGCACTGTTTGCTTCTCATTACTGCTCTGTTTACTCAGACTGACTAAAGCAGTCACCTTCATCCTCGACCGTCCACAGTACAGTGCATTAGTAGCAGAAAAATAGCAGAAAATGTCTGTATTATTAGCTTTATTATCACTGTTCCATTTCCCATATCTGCCGATCAGAAATATCTCTAGTATGTACCTGTAGTCGTGTTTACTTATTTTCACTTTGCTCTGTGAATCTGACACGAAGAAAGACAGCTAATTCGTGTTCATCTCTGATGCCAGTATTTACCTGAGCGTGAGGTCAGTAAATTGTAGTTCAGTGAAACACATATGCTTTTCCCTCCAGGACTCTTCTACACCATGCAGTCTTTAGAGTTTGGTGAGGGGGGTGGGGGAAACATGCACATGAAAGAGAAAGTATGATTCTGTCATCTTCCTCACTGTACAAATGGTGAGCAAAAATTCAGATTTTAACCAAAAGCCAAACCAAAATCTTTTTTCTTTTTTTGCGCATCAGCTAGGATACCCAAACATTGTGATGGTATCATCTGCATATCAAACAACTTCCTAAGTGAAAATAAAAGAAGGACAACACTGATTTCTAGTCACGCGCTCTGCCCTTGAGAGCAGATTGAAGATAGGTGCCACTCTAGGGCATCCTATTAATATTTAGCCTGCTCATTAGGAGACAGCGATCAGTTTCTCATTAAACTGTGCCAATAATAAATAATTCTTTAAATGTCAAATGTGTTTGTCTAAAGGTTCTGTTATTCTTTATAATTGACTACCGGGGGGACGGCTGCTTCGTTCACATCTCAAATCCTACTTCGCTCAGCTAGATTTTTTTCAATATGACCATTCATTTCATAAGAAAGATGGAATTGCGTTAAGGAAATACAGCTAGCTGTCACGATAACAAATGGACTTGAGCACAAAAGTATTGCCAAACATCACGACAAATCAGAATCGCTGCTTCTAACTCTATAAATCTGAAAACTAAGTAAGTAAACTGCGGACAGAAAAAAAAAAATGAATCTGCAGTTGTTCCAAAATTTTTAATCTTTCAATAGCAAGTTCATAGAAGCCTCAATAACCAGGACAATAACTCGGACTCTGTGACAGGTCATAAGTGTTGGTGATGATGGGTAAAACATATAGTACTTATTTAAATAAATAAATAAATAAATAACGGTGGAACGCAAAAGACAAACAGTGCAAACAGGCCAGAAATCAGCTCATAAATACAGGAAACCACCGAGACAGGTGATTGAACGTGGGATTTCAAGAGAACTGATGTTTCTGATACTTTACCATGTGTGGGCTACGGTGAAGCGCCGCTGTTTGTGGACGTTATTGTTTATTAACATGCGCCGCAAGAGCCGAGGAGAATTACGAGGTGACAGCGTAGTTGGGGATAGCCGTGGAGACACTGAAGACGGGGACTTCCTTCCCCGGTGATGCTGAGGTCGCTCGTGTTGAAGCAGGTTTTCTCTTAGTATCCGCACTAGGTCCTCATTGAGCCCTGCCTGGTCCCCTTGGTGGATCTGCTTGACAGGTACAGCCAGTGTGTCCTGACTGCCTCCTGGTTGAGCCATCACAGAGTTAGATGGTAATAACTGAAACACCACACCAAGACTTGAACAATTTAAAGAACTGTCCCAGAGTTGTAAAAGAAGTCTGGAGTCCAACGCCGTCTTATCCAGTCAGCCTCGCATGTTTTCCTCCGTCTGTCAGCATCCTTGTGAAATTCTCTCCTCAAGCACTATGCAGCCAAAGCTCTAGCACCAACGCATGAACTGAAGGGCTAGTGAGAGTATCTACACTGTGCAAGTGGAGAGAGCAAGGGAGGAGGCTTTCGAGAGGATAGGAGGGGGCTGGAGGAAATCACTTGTCAGCTTTACTGACAATAAACAAAACCAAAGGCATATTATGCTGGTTATTGAATAAACCAGCCTCTCCCAGCAGCAGTGGAAGCCTTCCGCTTGTAAATACATCAGAGGCCATGTACCAATAGTGTACAAGGTGTAGTGTACAACTTTCATCGCTGATCTTTATTTATCCGTTCAGTCTAGCTCTCTATGAGTTACAGCAAACATCCAGGGCAAACAGAAACCCGAGATGCTGAAAAAGGATTTAACAGCCAACTAATTTTGGTGAGAGCTGCTGTTCACAATCGTTTGTTGCACTAAATGAAAGCCCTAATAGATAAGGTTATTTGCACAGTGAATAGCAATTCAGCGTTGATCAAACAACGGTAACTGACACTGCAGGACAGCTGTATTACACAAACAAAGCAGTCCTCAACTGCGAATTAAAACATCGTGTTTTCAAATTTCATCACCTTAATCACACATCACAGGGAAAGAGTAATAGATCCTCAAAGTGCCGGTATTCGTATATTCACTTACCACTATTTATTCATGTCATGACTCAGTGTTTTTAATAGCAGGTAGATGTAGGTTGTTGTGGTGCGAATCTTGCTTCAAGTCTACCTTCAAGCAGACGTTTTGGTTGTAATCGTTGGTTTTAGCACGTTTCGATTACCTAAGTTTTGATCTTCTGTAACACATCCAGAGATTTCACTGATTGAGTTTCCTGCATTTTTTTTTTAGACAAACCCAAGTTGTGTTTATGGGTTTATTTTCTGTAATAAAGTATTAAACCCTTGATTTTAGTAACTAGTGGAACTTCTTTAAGCACAGTAGTTAGAAAACCAGTATACAACTGTTGTGGATCGTGTATACAATTTGAGCAACGCATTGGCCAATCAAGGACACTCGGGATAAAGTGTCTACCTCTGATAAGGATGATAATAAGGATAATTCTGAAACCAAACCAGGCACCTCAACAGAGACTACCATAGCTAAGAACACCGCGACTGAAAATGGTTCACTCTCTCCATCAAATAATACAGCTAGCAGCTCCAAAGTGGTGCAACAGGACAGTGTTCACACTACCACTGGGAGACTGCAAGGATAATACCATAGCCATCCTTGAGACAAGGGGTCAAAATTGGCCATGCTCACTGGTGGAAAGGAGGGCATGCTCTCTCTCACCATCATGGCTGTCTGTGAGCTCATGTATGCCAATGAAAGCAGATAGCACTGAGTGTTATAGTTCATATGTGTTTGAATTTTTAAAAAGCCTCTCTTCTAGCCTTCAAACCTTCCAAAAGGTCTGTTTTGTGCAGGACCTTTCTAGAACAGTAAATAGCTTTGAATTTAAGGTCCAAGTTTCGATTGGGATGCAGCCCATGACATCAGTCATGACGGCGGCGGAAAGTTTTAAAGAGAAACAGAACTCATCACTGAGCATAAAAACGCTATAAAACATTTTAGAGATCGACTTGAGAACCTGACAGCCTAGGATGTTTTGGCTCTGACATGACATGACTTGACATGATTTTGCGAACGCAGAAATGAATGCAACATCAAGGAAACTCCGCAATATTCAGAGGAGCTTTCGATTTTTCTAAATTACCTCAGATTTTCCACAGATTTGGGCCAAGACACATCATGTGACTTCATCACAATGTGCATTATGCCAAAGTCCTCCTTTATTTCAATGCTTACCATGGTTTCATTCATATATCAGATTCGTTCAGACCCACCCAGAAAATCAACTCTCTCTGAATATGTATACCTTTCCCCCACATAATACACTGATCCTCATGCTGCACTATTAAAAACTATCATGTCACACTTTTACATGTAGATGGTTACTCCCCTACTTAATTTACATCTTCCCGCATACCTGGTTACACAGCCCAACGCTCTGGATCCACCATAACCCTGACCAGGTTCAAGTGTCGACCGAAAGCGCCATGCTCTTAGCATTAAGAATGCTTATGATTCCACAGTAAAAGCCCTTATTTACAGTTAAATTAATAGATTTTAAGAAAGAACTCTTACCTAAAAAGTTTTAGCCCCACTAGGTAAAATCTTGTGTCTGTATGGACCCTGATTTTATTCAGGAGCCATTCTTGAAAGAAAGAAAAGCCAACATTTTTCACCTAACTGTATCTTCTTTTACTCTTAATAAAGAAGAAAGCACGAAAGCCTGAAGGCAAATGTATTACATTAATATAGACAATACTTCCAGAGAGCCAACGTCACTGTGTTTTGTTTCAGCTAAATCAAATATGCTAATTAGAGTCTTGTAGATGATGATTAGTGGGATTATAAGTGATACACTTTGACCACAGCTCTGGTGTTAAAAATAGAACAGAAAGAGGATGAAATGTAAACATACCAACCCTAGCAGGAACCTGTCTACAATTTGCATTCAATAGTGCAACTACTAGGCAAAATACAAGGCCAATTCTTTTGTTTTTGCAATACACTGAATACATTTGGGGTTGAGATCAAAAGATGACTATGAGATTATTTCATTTCCTTATATTTACATTTAGATGTGTTAAACAACATGGCACCGTTTGTGGCAAATCACCCAATTTTTAGGTGAGCAAAAGTAATGCCTTAAAGTAAATTAAAGTAAATAACACTTGCAATAACTGCATCAAGCCCACAGACATCACCAAACTACATTTTTCATTTGTGTTGCTTTTCTAGGCTTTCACTGTAGCTCCTTTCAGTAGTTGTTTGGTTCGAGGGGGTTTCTCCATTCAGTCTATTCCTCAGGAGGTGAAATGCTGCTCAATTGGGTTAAAGTCTGGGGATTGACTTGGCTAGTCCAAAACCTTCCAGTTTTCCCTATGATCAAGTCCTTTATGATGTGTTTTGCATCGTTGTCTTGCTGCATGATGAAGTTTCTCCCAATTAGATTGTGAGATGCATGATGTATTTCTCTGTAAATTGGATGACAGATTGTTTCTGTGAACTGCTTCCTGTGAACTTTATTCTGCTGCTCCCATCATGAGTTACATCATCAATAAATAATAGTAAACCCATTCCAGAAGCAGTCATGTAAGCTCAAGCCATGACATACCTCTACCATGCTTAACTGTTGAGCTTCTATGTTTTGGATCATGAGCAGGTCTTTCTTTCTCCGCAGTTTGGCCTTTCCGTCACTTAAAGTTTCATCTTGGTTTCAGAACTTTTCAGGCTATTCTCTGTATTTCTTTTTGAATTCTAATCTGGCTTGAAGTCTTACTGCTGATGAGTGCTTTGCATCTTGTTCTATGGCCTCTTTATTTCTGCACTTGAAGCCTTCCTTGAATGGTACGTTTGGTACGTTTGGTGTCGTTTGTGATACCTTCACCCATGTCCTGTGGAGGTTGTTGATGTCACTAACTGTCATTGTTGGCTTTATCTTCACAGATCTCACAATGTTCCTGTCATCAACTGCTGTTGTTTTCCTTGGTATTGAAAAGCTGAAATTCTGATTTGTCGTCTCATATTAATTTTTGATCTCAAGCCCAAACATCTTCAATGTATAGCAAGAACAATAGAATTGGCCTTGCCGTTCCAATACTTTCAGATGGGGCTGTAGATTTTCTTTTTTCTTTTTTTCTTCAAAAGGGCAAAATGACAAGAAGTAGAGAATCGAGCTTACAGACATCTATGACAAGGTTTTATAGACAATAATATGAGCAGTGTCTACTAATTATCTAAAAAAATGTAATATCTACCACTGCAATGAGAAGACAAGGACTGAGACAATATTACAAACATAATATCAAAACATAATCTCTGTGAAACATTTGCAAAATTCTATGACTTCAAAATTGCATCAAAAACTCTTTTACAACAAGTAAAGGGGAAAAGAATGCCTTCCATTTATTTTTGTATTTCTGACAATACACATCATATAACTCTGAAAATGCTGATGCTACAAATAAAGTTATCTAGAAAACTGTTGTTTTTTTCACAGTGCAAATGAAGCAGACTTGCTTATGCAAGCAGCAGAGAGCGCATTTATGCATGTCATTTCAATTCATAAGCATATTGCACATTCAGATGAATCATGCCATGACAAACCTGCAAAGGATCCTGGGAGAGAGACAAATAAACAGAGGGACATCACAACTGACCCAACGCTTTGAAGAGATACACGTCACAGGCAGAAAATCGCACATGGAATAGAGTTTGCTTAATATAGACAATGTAAATAAAAGAGAGGTTTATAATGTAATATACAGTCATTTGGATTTACTTCCTTTGCAAAACCGCAATCCAAAATGATTCACTGCTTTTCTCTAAAATAGGTCTGTGTCTCCACCTAGTGTCTGAAACGTACAACTACCTTCACAGACTTGAAACATGCCAAAAATGCACATTTCACAATCATAAAATAATTCTAATTACTTCCCTTTATAATCAAACGTGATGCTGTATTTTTTATTACAAACACCATGTTCATTTCATACAAGCAAAGAACCAGGCTGCAGTTCCCTTCATGGCCAACAGGGAACAGAAAATGATCAGGAATGTGTCTTCGGCGTATGTGCAAGTAATTCACTGGAGTAACACACTTTACCCGATGCTAACCCGGGTTAAAAGGACTCAGTCAGTGCTTCTCATACAGTAACTGTTCCCCAGTTGGTGGGTGGTGTGGGTGGTGTTTCTACTTCGAGTGTGGTGAAGCCGTGTAATGTAAGTGCGAGGGTTCAGCTACTGATTGACTCAGTACTCTCGAAACCTTGTTGTTCTGGGTTCATTACAGCTCAAGCAGAATGTTAACATTAGATATAATAAAAACAAAAGTAGATGGATAGATCAATAAAGCCACTGTTAGGCATTAAATACTGTTTGAGCTTGTGACCAAGTCTCCTTCTCAGTAAAGAACGACTGACTGTGGATGACTCACATCCCAGATTCCAGAAATTACTGTGTGCTTCAAAGCAGGGTGTCATTTTATTTGAAAAGAGACTGATTGAATCTCAGGAGACATAAAAGCCTTGGCAGTTTGTTCATAATTATTAAGTACTATTCTGCAAGAAGGCTTTATGGCTCAGTTGTACACAGTGTGCAATTAAGACTGTGCCCTGACAAAGCATGTTGAGTAGAACAGTTCGTAAAGTTGATTTTAATAACCATGCTTCATAAAGTCAACATATACACTGTACATGCCGCTCACTGTAAAATGAGGCTTCTCCCTAATAGTTTCCAAAATAGCTTAGCTTCAGATTTCTTTGAACATCAACAAGCTTCAGTGTCTGCAAATTTAGACTAAATGGATCTACGTTCAAATCAGACATTATAACACATGCCAAAGAACATAAAAGCAGAGCTACATAAAAAAAACTCCAGAGAGTATTCCCTACTGCCTTTATTATTATTTATATAGTACAGAGAGCTGCGTTCGACACCAAACGTAATGATGTATGCAGAATGAACTCCAAGAAAACTGTAGACTGTCTGGAAGAAAAGAAATGACCTTGTTGTGACAAAAAAATTAAATCTACACACATCTATCACTATATCTATCGGTCATTTTTTTTTTTACATGAATGATTTTGTCTGATGTTCAGATAAGGCGAGAAAGGTTCTCAAGAAATGTAGTCAGTCGTCTGTTGAGGAAAGATGCACAGGCACGTCCTTCGGGATGGAAATAAATATGAAGCATTGAAGGCTTGAAATGTTGCTCCTCAAGAGAGATGTAATAGAAACAATATAATAGCTTTGTCATCTAAGGGGTTACGGGTCATATTTGTCAGCGGGAAGCTTAATGTAGTGAAAGAAAGCTATGGCATAAATGGGAATTTAACAGAATAGATCAGTTACAAATATTAGGTTTGTACTAAGCTATTTTCAGACATAACAAGGCTACATTCTGTGCAAAAAATCAACAACTCAACAACAAACTGGCTTAGCAGCCTTAATGCAGGGTAAACACTGTGTACAGTGCTTTGGTCGTAATAAATAAAACATTAATAAATAAAATAGGAAGCCTGATTATATACTATGTTTCAACAATTAGCAGAGGCCAGTTTTACAAGATTTTGTCGGCTAAAATATAAAAATAAATATATATTTACTAAATATAAAAATATAATTTAGCAGTCATGAGTTGTCTTGTATTGTTATGTTGTTATACCCTGCATCCCAAATTCGTACTAAATGTACATATTCTTTCTGTGAAGAAAAAGTACATACTTTTGAGTGTGTAGTAAAAGAGTTAAAAGAGTAAAAGAGTAAAATCCTAACCCAACCCTAAGTACTGGGACATACTAACATGTCATGTAAGAGAAACGAACACAGTCACGTAAACAAACTCCGCATTGCATTAGAGCTGTTCTTCCTTCATTGGTTCTTATATCATTTATATTATATCATTTAATTTACCATTCCACCTGATTTATTTTCCCACACTTTATTTACACCTCTCTGAAATGCACACCATCACAAAACCCCTCCTCCCTCGTGTGAAGAGTTTTGGGCAATATTAGCTGAAAAAGTGTCCACAGATCCACACTTCGAAATGTACTGGGAAATACTAGACCAGTAGCTTTCGGACACTTATTTCAACATACTACGACATGGGATATAATAATTCTCATCTCAGGTAATATTTAGTGCAGCTATAATCATCTTCTTCGTTTTCTTCTTCCTAAAAGCCAGGTGTAAATTAGCTGTGAAGGGAGTGTTGCCCTGATAGCTTACCCCCTTTTTATCCATGCTAATAGATATTTTTTTTATTTGTGACAAGATGTGTAATAATATGAGCCCATCCTAGGACTTTTTTACTGAAAGAACTATTGTCACACTGCTGTTCTCACACAGATCTGGGCGGCTGTGGCTCAGTCGGTAGAGCGGGTTGTCCACTAATCCACTAATCGTAGGGTTGGTGGTTCGAATCCCGGCCCGGGTGATCCCATGCCAAAGTGTCCTTGGGCAAGACACTGAACCCTAAGTTGCCCCCGATGGCAAGCTAGCACCTTGCATGGCAGCTCTGCTACCATTGGTGTGTGAGTGTGCTCTCACTTGTAAGTCGCTTTGGATAAAAGCGTCCTGCTAAATGAATAAATGTAAATGTAAATGTAGATCTGGCAACCATGGTCAGAGTACACCCATACAGCAGTACCATGTCAAAGGGGGGACACCCACAGCAGCCATTTGTAGATCCATTCTAAACTGAAGTGACAAAAAGCTTTTCGTTTAAAGGGCCCCTCAAAACAGACATTTTTTTTCTAAGGGAACACTGATGGGCATATGAGATTATTTGCACTGTTTTAATCTGGAATTAAATAATGGCCACGGGCTTAAGTGTGCATTATAAATATACAATTGCATTTAGTAATATAAAATTTTCAGTAAAATGAATAAAACAGCTGAAAGTAGTGTTGCAGCAGATAAGCTCTTTGGTGTTGGGTTTATGTTTTTATCTCTACATCAGCTAAAAAGACCATAGATCCCGCATTTGTATTTGTTTGCCTCGGCAAAAGTACAAAATCAGTAAACAGCAGCTCTAAATCAAAACTGGTGGCATCTTAGGATAGTTCTATTTCCTTTTATTCCAGACCACCACCCTGTTTTTTTTTTTCTTCTAAACTAGTGGATTATTCCAGTTTACTCATTTCCTTCCCTAGTACCAATAGCGAAGTCGTCACCTCGTGACCGTCACCCTACATGGGAAGTCTATTAAATGTCCCCCATCGTCTTTCCCATTCTCCTCTGAATTCAAAGACATTGCTTATCGCATTCTAATCCTTTCTTTTAATCCTTTGCTAATAAGCCTAGTATTTTCGCCAAGGTTGATACTGTTACCGGCTTATTGTTTGAGCTGAGAACACAGTGATGAGTCTTATTACCTCTAAGTCCATAAGTTCTTAACTTGTGTGAATTGTTTGACTTTGGCAATTTTCCCAATTTCTTGAGTTTTCAGGGCTGGCTGGCGAGCTGTTTGTTCTGCTCAGCCCTGATGGAGAATGAACGATAGACATGATTGATGGCCCAATTGTTTGAAAGAAGCATCTTGCACAAGCACTTACAGAGCCCTGGCCTAACTGATGACAGTGATATGTGAAGCATGCCTTTCAGGCTATATGTCTATGTACTGACTATTCTTTACATTCCTCTGGAAGTAAAGTGAGCAGCATGTAGATATGTCTACAGAGCACTGCAGTGGTAGGAGCAGAAACAAATGAGTGCCTTTACTGCATTGGAATACAGAGCAGAGTTGTTGTCAGCAGGCATGGGCCAAATGCAAGAGCTTTTAGTAGCACTCCAATAGCGCATAAATATGCACAGCTCAGGGATGCTTGCTACAACTTGCAACAGAGTGGCTGCATCTCATTCTCATAGCCCACCATCTAAGCGCCTGATGATCAGAGCGCAATGGAGGAATGTGGTTAGATTGCCTTGTTTGACATCTGGCAGGTGCCCTTATCGAGAGGGACTTACATTTATCTCATTTATACAACTGAGCAGTTGAGGGTTAAGGGCCTTGCTCATGGGCACAGCAGTGGCGGTCTGGCAGTGCTGAGATTTGAACTTCCAATCAGTAGTCCAACATCTTATCCCCTGAGCTACCACTGCCCTGGTTCACTAACAGCAGCAGCGAATGCACTGCAGGCTGGTATTCACAGTGCCTTAGTGAAACTGAAGATGGAGCTTTCACCTAACATGCATGGTGAGGTTATGTCACACTGTATCAACTGCATTAAGACACTCCTATGCATTTAGCTATATGCAAGACACTTTTGTCCAAAGAGATTCATAACTGAGCTGATCAGATGAGAATTAAGGGCCTTGTTCAAGATAAATATTCCACAGCCCAAACCACTGAGCCATGACTACACCTATGTGCATTCCAAAGCACACTGACGCGGTGACCTGAAAACAACGTGCCGCATACTGACTGCAATGGCAGATGCAGAAACACTCAGATTAATGCCTGTGGTATAGATATTGATGGTCTCACTAGTGGTCCAGGCTGATGAAGCCCTACAGTCGAATGTAAAGCTGTTGATCACTAGGATTGTTAAACAGACAAGAGGGCTGGTTGGCTCAAACATAATCGCCGAATACAGTGCGCTCTCAAATCTTCATTACTGCCTGGCAAGTATCCGGCACACAGGCAGGGAAGGATGTTTTTTAGATGCCCTTGTCTGCCATGGAGTTCAAATTTTTGAGTCTTCCCAAATGTGCAGCCTAACTATACTATTGCACAGCTCCAACCAAATGAAGCCAAACGGGCCTCATTGCACTGTGCTAGTGCAAGGCAGTGGCCAATACTGACTTGTTCACTTTGGTGACTTGCTCAGGAAGTCATTTACAAATGCAACATATCCAGCCAACAGACTGTTCCCCTGAGGTTGGGTTTGGGTGGTTGGGTGAGAAACTGTAACAAGCCAGGCAATGAATGAGGCTAGCATGAAACCTGACACGTCCAATGAAGAAATTCAACGCATCACACAAGACCTTTGTGAGATTACTACTTTTCCAAATGTTCATGGAGCCTTAGAAGATACACTAACTGAGCACTTTATTAGGAACACTATAGCAATACTGGGTAGGACATCCCTTTGCTCTCAATTCTTGATGGCATGGATTCCATTGAAAACATTCCTTTGAGATTCTGGTCCATGTTGACATGACTGCATCACACAAGTCCTGCAGATTTTTCAGGTGCACTTTCACGCTGCAATTCTCCCGTTCTATCGCATCCCAAAGATGTTCTATTGGATTCAGATCCGGTGACTGGGAAAGCCACTGAAGAACGCTGAACTCTGGCATGTTCATGAAACCAGTTTGAGATGACTTTTGCTTTGTGACATGGTGCATTATCATGCTGGAAGTACTGTAGCCATCAGAAGATGGATAAATTGTAACCATGAAGGGATACACATGGTCAGCAACACTACTAAAATACTCTGTGGCATTTAAGTGATGATTGATTGGTATTAACAGGCCCAAAGTGTGCCAAGAAAACATTCCCCACACCATTACACCACCTCCACCAGCCTGGAACGTTGACACAAGGCAGGTCGGGTCCATGGATTCATACTATTGGTGCCAAATTATGACCCTACCATCTGTGTGCCTCAGCAGAAATCGGGATTCATCAGACCAGGCTACATTTTACCAGTCTTTGCCGAGCCTGTGCCCACTGCAGCCTCAGCTGCCTGTTCTTGGCTGACAGAAGTGGAACCCGACGTGATCTTCTACTGTTGTAGCCCATTGTCTTCAAAGTTCGATGTGCTGAGATGCTTTTCTGCTCACCACAATTGTACACAGAGGTTATCTGAGATACCCACCTGTCTTGTCAGCTTGAACCAGCCTTGCCATTCTCCGTTCACCTCTCTCCTCAACGAAACATTTTCGTCCGCAGAACTGCCGCTCACTGGATGTTTTGTCTTTATTACACCATTCTAACCTCTAGAGATTACTGTGCATGAAAATCCCAGGAGAGAAGAGATTTATAGAAATACTCAAACCAGCCCGCCTGGCACCAATAATCATGCCACGGTTAAAATAACTGAGATCACAAATTTTCCCCATTCTGATGGATGATGTGAAGATTACCCGAAGCTGCTGGCCTGCATCTGTATGATGTTATGCATTACACTGCTGCCACATGATTGGCTGATTAGATATTTGCATGAATGAGTAGGTGTATGGGTTTTCATAATAAAGTGCTCTGTGAGAGTAATTTAATTGCACACTTTTTCATAATAAGTAGCTTCGTACACAGCAGCCTTTTCATTAAAACCAACAACAAATTAGAAAAAAGGCATGGCACATCCGCCATATTATCACCAGACTTAATCAGATCATTATTTACTACAAACTTCTGTTTATTAACACTGCACATTATTTTCTTTACTAAACCTGCATTGTCTCTTTAATCCTGAGCTTTCTATCAGTTGGTCATGTCCACCACTGCACAACATCTTTTAAATTATAATTTACACCTCACACACTTAGTAGGCGGTACAATGTGCAGTTTGCGTGAAGGGCTACAGCTTTGAATGTTTATTTTAGATGCATTGCAAGCTTGTTTTGTGCCCATGGCTGCACCTTATGACGTATGTACATCTGTCCCATGTCAAAGAAAAGAAACCCTCAATGTGACCTTTTCAGACTTTGTAATGCTCTGAAATGAAGGACCCTTTCTATTTAGAAAAAAGGTTGCCTGTTACTGTAATACCTTTCTGTGGTGTACTAATGTGATGGCCCCATACAATGGCACTTCTATAGTCAAAGAACTGTCATGTCATATAGGCCATTCATGGATGTGTAATTCACGCCAAATGCATGCACTCTTGTGATCTTGACAGGTACTCCACATGCGATCCATGTAGTTACAGTTTAGCAATAACAAGCATACTGCTTCTGGTCTGCATGGAGTTTACATTTGCAGCGAAGTGACGATAAGCATCAGCCATCTGCATAACTATTTCTTCCCCTCTCTCTCTCTCTCCATCCCTCTCTTTCTGCCTTGCTCTCTCTTCAGTGAATGCGGTGGCTGACCTTCAGCACTGAGAAAAGGGCACCCCAGGCCTTTATTAGGCAGTGCAGATAAAGGCGCTCCAGCTGGAGACATTGACTGCATCCCAGCATGCCCTCAGCTAACACTGCCCTCCCCCAAGAGTAAAACATAACAAACAGTCTAACTAACACAGCCTATACAGCCACTGTCCACTTTTCCTGACTCAAATAACTGGATTTTTAACCCATGGCAGCACATGAAAGCAGAGAGGCAATGAGATTCAGGCTATATATAGTGTTCCAGTCAGAATCGGAATTTGCCAAAGTGTAGGATGTCTTTGGATCATAAATACTGATTAATACTGGTTGCAGGCTTCAAGATAATGTCATATAAAGGGTAAAGAACAGAAATACTACTGATAAAGTTGATCATAGTTAGCTGCACTAAATAAAATCCTTTTATAGAGTCCTTTAAATATAACGGAACAAGAATAAACAACCCCATGTTTAACCTATTCACATTGCTTTGTATCAGTTGTGTTAAACATCATCAGTAAACATTTTCATGAAAGAAAATGGCTGCAATACGTATACAAATTCACCGAACCATTCATTTTCTGTACTGCTAGTCCTACACAGGGTTGTAGAAAGCCCGGAGGTTATCCCAGGAAACTCGGGGCACAAGGCAGGGGACACCCTGGACGGTGTGCCAACTCCTCGCAGGGCACAGTCCTGTACACACTCACACACTATGGACAATTTAGGGAAGCCAATCAGCCTACAGTGTAAGTCTTTCAACTGGGGGAGGAAACCGGAGTACCCAGAGGAAACCTCCGAAGCACAGATAGAACACGCAAACTCCGCACACAGGGTAGAGGCAGGAATCGAACTCCCAATTCTGGAGGTACGAGGCAAACATGCCAACCACTAAGCCACTGTGCATATATATAGTACAGAAAAAAATATCATATTTGACTGGCCAATTTTACACACATTGCTTGGGTAAACTTTTTTTTTTTAAATCAAGGAAATTCTCTTCAGATTCTCTTGCAAAAAAGGCAGAAAATGGCATTGTCATGGCTTTAGGCTGCACAAATCTAAATCGTAATTCTCATTACGGATGCATCAAAGACATTTTAACAGACTGAGTACTAGTGCATGTTTATTGGTAGTCATCAAAACCAATACTGTCATGGAACAATTTATTTAGCTCTGTTTATATTGGCAGTGAACTCCTCGTGCTGAGTTTGATATTTGAGTTGTTATGACATTTAAGCAATATCTTTAATAAAGAGTGTGAAAGCAGCCAACATTTGTAAACAGAATGCGTAGAGCAGTATCAGTGTCTTTGAGGTGGCTTCTAATGTTATTTTGGTCCCCACTTTGTGTTTGATGAATGATCTTTGTGTCATACTGACATCCATGTGGCTCTACATGGTTGGTGTGATGATGACATTTTACTAACACGCACGCACGCACGCACGCACACACACACACACACACACACACACACGGTGGCTTAGTGGTTAGCACGTCCGTCTCACACCTCCAGGGTCCGGGGTTCGAGTCCTGCGAGGGCCATGTGTGTGCGGAGTTTGCATGTTCTCTCCGTGTGTCAGGCGTTTCCTCCCCCAATACAAGGACATGCATGTTAGGCTGATTGGTGTGTCTAAAGTGTCAGTAGTGTATGAATGTGTGTATGTGATTGTGCCCTGCGATGGACTGGCACCCTGTCCAGGGTGTACCCCGCCTTGTACCCGATGCTCTCTGGGATAGGCTCCAGGTTCCCCGTGACCCTGAAAAGGAGTAAGCGGTTGAAGATGGATGGATATATATATATAC
>JAFFST010049065.1:0-15815 GCA_022414735.1 Noturus placidus | reverse complement strand
GATATTTCTGTAAAGCTGCTTTGAGACAATGTACCATTGTAAAAAGCGCTATACAAATTGATAAATTAAAATAAATTTACTGGACAGTACACTGCTCACTTGTCCCACACTGACGCACGGCTTCTCCATATGATAATTGGGAGATCCCTCAAAGGGGCGGAACCTCGTAACCACCTCCCAATCACTGAAACATCAGTTAGACTCACAGTGTGTATATTTAGTGCGATATTTAGTGTGTAATAGTATATTTACAGTGTTTTACACAACTAGTGTAGCTTACTATTACATCTGTGTAATTGGTAAATATTGCAAATAAATTGTAAGTATAAAGCCATGTTTTAATATTTTCAGCGCGCAAGCTGACTAGCTTCTTGAATGAGATTTAGCAAGCTAGTTGTAAGCTTAGCAGCATTGTAAAGCTACATCGCAGACACTACTAATTATATTCACATGAGTTTAATGCTACATGATAGTAACACCAAGCGACTGATTGTTTAAATTTGTTTTAGCCCTCCGACTCAATATCCTTCACTGGCCTTACTAGAACCCCAAACTCCTAACTTTATGCTTTGGGTTTACACGAATTACAATTTTCCTTTCCTGTCCTGTCATTTCACAGACATTCACTTGGTCTCCATGTTTATTTCTATAAACACAAAGTCCAAAGGCAGACAGATTCTCAAGACAAATAAAAAGGATAAAACCGAGAGAAATATAATAGCAGGTTCTATTATGCACAGGAGAAAGGTTAGAAAACCTGACCCTGGATCTTCACAATATTCAATATGGTTCATTAGATGAGGATTGGGTTTTCTATAGGGTTCATTTAAACTTGTCCTTCTTCATGCATAGAAGCTGTTCTGATTTCAACAGCTGTGCTGGAACGGAAACCTTTGCGGGCTTTATTTAACAAAATGATGCTGTTATTTGAGCATGTTCAAGATGATGCAGCCTGTTTTTCCTTCTTAATGCGGAGCTACAAATATGGAAATACAACTTTAATTTAAAAAAAATAGTTTGTCTTTCAACGGCACACATTTACTTTTATTACGCAGAATTGCGCTGCCACAAAGTTGTAATATTTACTGAATTACGCCTGAGGTTTATGAGGTGCATTGCATCTAATATTCCGTTAGATTTTAACTGTTCCTACATGAAGCGTACACTTCCTCCACAGCCCCGACTCAGCTAAGGTGCATGAGTGCTGATGAGGGTCCCTAGAGATTGTGAAGCTTATGGCATAAGCAGTTCATATTTTCCTACTCTCACAAATGCAACAAAAAACATAATCATGAGTGAGTGGAGCTGTGAACTGAGCTACCCATCATCACCTTTAATTATGGAAGAGGGTATTCAAGCTATGATTTCGGGTGCTGATGTGAGAGAGCTTTGACGTGGAAAGATTCGGCTGGGGAAAAAAAAAAAAAGCTGCCTGATATATTTTATTATTACAACCGTAGTCCATGTAAATGTGTTGTTACTATAGAAACAATAATGTATCCGATAAGCACATTAATATAAAACCACAACCTTCTGACTAATCAGATTCAAGAATTTA
Source organism: Noturus placidus (assembly GCA_022414735.1). Lineage (NCBI taxonomy): Eukaryota > Metazoa > Chordata > Actinopteri > Siluriformes > Ictaluridae > Noturus > Noturus placidus. The sequence continues at coordinate 14,257 of JAFFST010049065.1, read as the reverse complement.
ACAGCACCGTGGTATAAACCTTTTCCTGACCTCTCCTAGACTGTTCCACTCAGTATTATGAGCTAGATCTGTGCATAAACTTTATCCAGGACCTAATGTGCAACACTGTTCAAATACAGCATCTCTTGATAATTGTATTACAATTACTCTTTATTCCTGAAATAATTTGAATGATTCAAATGCCATCTCGTGTGTCATTGTAATTTGATTATACAGGAGAGAAAGGGAGGGGAAGTCAACATGTGCTGTACCTCTCCATGCGTAAGTGGCAAAGCCATTAGGAAGATAATGATGTGAGATTAAATTATAAACTGTAATGTCTGGAAGGGCAAACAGCGAGGCAGTGGGAGAAGAATAAAAGATGATGTGACCAAATCCCTGCCTTAGTTTACAGGTCACTTATTTGTGCATCCTAAATCTTATTACGTGCATTTATAAGTGAGCATAAGCTAAAAATAGCTTAATGATTCATAAACCAAGAAATAAGATACAATGGAAATAATACCCAAGGGAAGTGAAGTGGAAATAAAATACTTTTTTCGGAATCATGCAAAAAAAAAAAAAAAAGGCATTTTAAACTAACAGGAAAACCTCTTGATCCACTAGGGAACAGCATATGAGCTGTGTTTTTGAGCTTTCACAACAAATTTTTTTTTTTAAAAGCTTGGCATTGACAAAACAAAAGAAAATGAACAGACGGCATATTACAAAGAAAGCCAGAATGATTGGTGAAGGCATTAAGTAGTATTACATTTAACGAACAATAACAATTAAAATACATTTTGTTATCCTAAGACAGCTAACGGGACTTTTACAGTTATGTCCACAAGTACAATATTAGAATTTTCATTTCTATTAATATTAACTGCCGTCTGAATGACTATTACGGTGGGCATACATTAAAAGCGAGGGCCAAATTACACAAATCAGACGGGTGTGTTTTCTCCAATTCATAAATCTGGGTAAAATCTCAATAAGCCGTATATGAATGAAAAGGGTTTTTTAATTTTGATTGCAAATATTTTATGCATGATGAAATGTGAAAAACTGCAATAGGTAATGATGTGAGAAGCCTCAAAGAAGTCCGTAAGCACTAGAAAATTCCTCTTTTATAGTAGTCATATATACTGGTGCACACTCAGATGCTGTAAATGCTATAAATAGCCAGTAATAAAAAAAATCAATTAATGCATAAAGATGCACAAATCTGAGGGAAACATTACTCGTTGGCAATTTTTAAGGAAAGTTTCATAATAATGCAGCATCAACATGGTGTGGTAACGTGTGGGAAATTCAATACCTGCATCTCCACACGTTTATCATTGAAATTGATAACTTACTACAACCTTTGAGTCTGATTTAACAGGCTTCTCAAAAACAGCTCACATTAACATTACTACATTAGACTAACGAACAGACCACAAGTATTTCATTCTGAATGATCGTATTTAATAAACATTTCTAGGCATGGTATCGGATCGTTTCCTGCTTAATGAGCCAGAAAAACCCAAGATTAGGGTCTTAAACACGCCACACTCTAACATCAGGTGTAATGTTGGGTGCCCAGGACTAGCAGATTTAGTGTCCAAGATCTTTGTTTTGGTTTTTTTATTCGTAGTTGCCTAATTGTCTGTATGAGAGACACTCTGGGTGACAGACAGTATTTTCTACATTAGGTATGTGGAAACAGTGACGAAATCAAGAGGCAAAAAAAAAAAATCCAGCCTAAAGCTGTAATACTGGCTAACTCTCCTGCAATAAGCAGCACTGACCTTGCAGTTAAACATACTGAGAGAAAATATAGACAGTAGGCACATTCAAATAATATCTTTTATGTACAAGTCATGGACAGATCACCACAGCTCATAGCTGAAATGTTAAAAGAAGACAGGAAACGTATGCTTGTCCGTTCATACTCTTGCTTGTGTACTTTATGTATATCTGGATATAAATCCTTGTCAGTCTGGATTCCAAGTCGACCTGTAAACCATTAAACACACTGACAAGCCGTCGCTGTGACTGTTGTCATGGGCTGCGTCTCGAATCGTAAACCCTGACCTTATATTCGAAAGTATTTACTAATGCAGAAAAACACTGGTACACAAGACAGACCTTCGGGTGGGTTTAAAGGACACATGAGAGAATTTTCAAACACCAACCATCCATCCATCCATCTTCAACCGCTTACTCCTTTTCAGGGTCACGGGGAACCTGGAGCCTATCCCAGGAGGCATCGGGCACAAGGCGGGGTACACCCTGGACAGGGTGCCAGTCCATCGCAGGGCACAATCACATACACACTCACATTCATACACTACGGACACTTTAGACACGCCAATCAACCTACCATGCATGTCTTTGGACTGGGGGAGGAAACCGGAGTACCCAGAGGAAACCCCCGACGCACGGGGAGAACATGCAAACTCCGCACACACATGGCCCCGACGGGACTCGAACCCTGGACCCTGGAGGTGTGAGGCGAACGTGCTAACCACTAAGCCACCGTAATAGGAAAACTGATTTGCATTAGTAAGTCTCGAGTAGTACATAATGGTATGTGATTCGAGACACAGTGCTAGTTTGTTTATCAGACGCAAATCAGCCAGGGAAATGTGTACTAAGCTTAGTGTAGGGTATCAGGATCGTGTACTAACATATTCAATATTAAATTTAAACATGGCCTGTTTAACTATGACTCCCAGTTCATTTCAAAATAAAATTTGAATAAAATTCAAACATTCGAGCATTTCTCTCGCAGTCCCATTTGTCATTTGATCCCATGTAACCCTTTCCTTTGAGAAGCCCTGCCTTGATCAATATCAATGCAATTTACCCAGCTGACTAGCTCACCATACTTTATTACATTATGGTAGCTATGACATTTTAGCCTCATTTTCAGGTATCCAGGCAACTAAAACATGGGGTTGGGCAGCATATTTGAGCTTTTACGTGCCTGGTGGGCTAGCTAATGAATTTACAATTTGTACATACCTGTACTATAGGTAAATCTGTCCACGAGTCCACAAGTCTATTAGAAAATCCGGTTTCATGAAAGATCGAACAACATGAAAAACAGACCATTTGGTCTAATATCCTGACAACTGTATTTCCTAAAGAGTGTAGTGGTGTGTATTTCAGACAGATCTATAAGACGTCAAGCACAGAGAAGTGACCACGTGTAATTTACTGACATGTTCAGCCAGCCATTATTGAATAATTATTAATAATAAAACACATACTGTACTACTGAAGAGCTGAGTGGTCAGATTTCCATTCGATGCATCCCACACTACTGAAGCCGACAGACCTTCCTTTGATGAGCTCTTAGACTCAAGGAATGGCAGAGCATTCAATCTAATGTGACAGCTCTCTAAAACATTCTACCCCAGGGCTCTGAGTGGAATCGGCAGCTTGAGACAGAGTGGCTCAGGAGGTCACAAATCGGACAAACCGTTGCCGTAGTCGATGCCGACTGACAGCTTTCCAAAAATGTTTTGGAGCAATGACTAAGCGGATGTCCAAAGGGAGGAGCGGAGATAATGAAGATTAAGAAAGCATGTGCTGCTTAATGAATCCGATCGTTGACAACAACAGAATCCATAAGCGCAGACATCCCCAACTTTTAGCTAATAGGTCTTCGAGCAGTACAGTATGTCCAATTCAGACTAATAAGGCATGCAGAGGAAAAACAACAGCATCCCAAAGCATCCATAACTGTGTAGTAAATTGCATTAATTTGTGATATGACACTTCTGCTGGATATCATTCTGTTAGGAAAATTACAAAATGTCAATAAAGTGGCAAAAACCAATTCTGCTGTATGCTTCAGGCTACCCATGAGAGGTTTTCAAAATCACAGTAATAATTCGCCAGTTTTTAAAATGCGAAGTAAACTTTCTTGAAAGCAAATACATATTTAAATCTTGTCTTTGAACCTACCAGCACATTTGAATAGAGTCTGAGATTTATTCCAGTTTTTTTATTTCTTGTACCATTTGATTCGCTATGCAACACTTTAATCAACATGACTTATTTAAATGTGCTTTTATTTACTCACTATATTTTCCTGAATAGGATAAGCATTGTATGATATTTAGTGGCACGTAAGTGTCACATACTGTACATTATTCCTTATATACTGAAAAGAAAAATCCCAACAAGGATCCTTCTCTGCAAAACCCAATAGATACAGCACAAAAGAGTAATAGAGAGTCATCATTTCTATTCTCAGGAAAGAGTACAAGGATGAATTGTCAGGGCATAAAAGACCCAAGATTATTTGTCATAATGGCGATGGATCAGAATCAATTCTTCTAGCATAACATACTATACATGCCAAAAACACAACTTTTGTAGACGGTTGCATCGGATACAGCTGTATTACAAGCGTACATGAGGCAAGATACACAGAACAATTACAGAAAACCAAATGGGAAACTGAATCCTTTCCTAAGCACTCAAATGTCATTTTACACTAATGGGCAAAAGCACTTGACCCCTCGGAAATAGCATATGAGCTGGATTTCCACATAAAAAAAGCCTGTCATCAACACAACAAAAGAACATGAACAGAAGACATAACGTGACAGAAACTGAGCATGCTTGTGATTGAAATATAATTTAAACAAAGGGAACTAATGGGGTTCTTGCACTAAAAGAATATTCTGTATGTCATGTAATGAGGTTTTGAACAGATGCAATCGCAGTTAAGAGCTTTATTACAAAGCATATAATCCAGAGGGTAAGGCAAAAACAACAACAAATACAAGCAGTGGTCAGGCAAACAGGCTAGAGCAGGTAAGGCAGAAATCAAGGTCAAGGACAAAAACAGAATCATAACCAGAATAACAACACAATAGCAAAGCTTGATAAACAACAGAGACTATGGCAACTGCACATATTCCTTCACAAAGACATAGTGACTGAACAGTCTCTTATATAGTGTGGTGTGATTATTCCTGTGTGTCCGCTTAGTCCTCAGTACATGGTGATGTGTCAGTGTGCTACATTGTGATTTGTAGTTTTGCCATGTTTGTAGTTTGTGGTGTGTTCTGGGAAACGGAGTTGCTAGTTTTGCCATGACATGACAATGAAGAAGAGAAATTGATAATGGTGGTATAAGATGTTCACGAAAATGCCTGCGTATGGAATAATCCATTGGAAAAAAATAAATAATAATCAAAAATCAGACCCCAAACGTTTCCCTAAGGTACTGTCATGAGCTAATTTAATTCTAAAAGTTTCGCAGTGCAGCCTATACACTCCTCTAGATTTATGCCACATGGGAAATGATTATATGAATGCAGAAATGTTTGTATATAGTCTTGTCCATAAACCCGGATTAAAAATGATTTGAAATGAACGTTTGTCATTCAGGCCAATTTAGGGCAAAAAACTGGGGCATCCCATAACTGAAACGCATTAATATGTGAAATGCCAGATCTGGAGGGGAAAAGATGTCATTCTATTGGGAAAAGTACAAAGACCAAGGAAGTCATGTGACTTTATATTTTTATAGACAGTATCCTGAAGGCTGTCTTTTCTGTCAATTAATGCTACCAGGACATCATTAAATTCCAGTGATTATAATTATTATAATGATGCTTCGGTGATTTAAAGCATGGTGATTAAAATGAAAAGATAATGCAGTACATTTCATCATAATAGAAACAGTATGGCTCCTTTTTTTCTCTCTCTTTTTTGCGGTTTCATATGCTATGATTCATATCAACACCCCTTTTCAAAAGCATGACTTTCCTGTGATGAGTCATAGAACAAGTCAGATTATTACAAATGCATGAAACTGACACCATTTCCAAAAGAGATTTTTCTACTATGCATTACGCAATCTTATAGACTTGCACGCTGCTAGACCGCTATCCAGATCTCAAACAGCCTTCCACGCTCACATGACGCGCTGCATTTCATAGCCAAATTCCTGTCTATTTCTTGCTCAAATTTTCATTACCTACAACCTTGAGTTTGAAAATGTACTTATAATATTCATTTGCCTGTAATGTTCTCCTGCTACAGAGGGAGCAGGCATTAGGAGAACACTAAGCACTTGTGCTGCATAAACCATTGAAGGTGAAAATTGTGTTGATTTTCTAAACAAAGTAAATGATGAGAACTGTCATTTTCAGCTTCGTTGCTGAAACCCGTCTTCACATGGGGACATTTTTAACACACAAAAACGGCTTCGTATTCATAGGTTTCATAGGCAAATCATAGGTTTCATAGGTAAATCATAGGTTTCATAGGCAAATCATAGGTTTGGCGGTTCAATTCCCAGCCCACATGACTCCACATGTCTTGTCATTGGGCAAGACACTGAACCCCAAGTTGCTCCTGATGGCAGGCTAGCATGGCAGTGTGTGTGTGTGTGTGTGTGTGTGTGTGTGTGTGTGTGTGTGAGAATGGGTGAATGAGACACAGTGTAAAGTGCTTTGTAGAACCGCCAAGGTTAAAAAATAAATAAATAAATAACTAAATAAATAAAAGCACTATATAAGTGCAGACCATTACCATAGAGACTAACAACAGGTATTTGTATGGTTTTCTGTATCTTAATTTTCAATATCAAGTGAGACATCAAGTGACTTGAGGGTCACTTTTAACAGGTTGGAGAACAAAATCGACAGACTATAATTACACACACCGGACGCGACTAAAGGTGATTATTTTATTCTGTACTGTATTTTAAATAGCTAAATTTAATAAGGATACAGTACAGTATCTTCAATAACGTGAAGGACTGGGTACACAGGAACTGTGATAAAATGTCTTTTTATTCTCATAATAATATTGAGTAATACTGAGGAAATGAAGAGTCATGAATACTTTGGTGTCCTGAACCACACTACCACACTACCATACTACACCATTAGGTGAGATGCATATTACATGGTGAATGAGGTGAAGCCCTGAAATTCTCTCTGAAAGTGTATTTACGTGGCCAACTCACAACTGTGAGATTAATCTGCGTGGTCTTCAGCAAGGAGCTTGTGATAATGTATAATATGTATTTTTATATTATAATATGTAAATTTATATATAATTTATAATAATAAATTTCCTCATCAAATAACATTTGACATCAGAAGTGTCTTAAATGTTTCCAAAGGTTTATGGTTTGGAATAAATCATCTAAACGTGGCATTTATATCCTCCTGAAAGGGTGTTTGCATTGTGCAAGCTGTGATAACAGATGATAACATACTGTATGAATTTATTTGGGTAGGGATTAGAGAACCTGTCAGTGCCACAACCTAAAACTGTTTTTCTTGGCTTCAAAGGCATCAACTAAGATATCTCTGAGGGGGAAAAAAATACTAACAACACTGTTAAATACTAACATCAGTGTTAACAAAGTCCTGGAAAAACAAAAATAGGAATAGGGCCTAAACGTTCTATTAAAGTATTCACTATACTACTGGGGCGCACGGTGGCTTAGTGGTTAGCACATTCACCTCACACCTGCAGGGTCCGGGGCTCGAGTCCAGCCAGGGGCCATGTGTTGTGCCCTGTGATGGACTGGCACCCTGTCTAGGGTGTACCCCGCCTTGTGCCCGATGCTCCATGGGATAGGCTCCAGGTTCCCCGTGACCCTGATAAAGGAGTAAGCGGTAGAGGATGGATGGATGAATGGACTATACTTCTGCTTCCACATTCATTTCATATATAGTGCTCACATGTATTATTTACACTACAAGCAGCACTTACTTTGTGAGACAGTTTAAATAACACATTATCTCGGGTAGGTAGCTATCCATCCATTTTTTTGCACCACTTATCCTACACAGGGAAACAGTGAGCCTAGAGCCTATCCCAGGGGACTCAGGGTACCAGGCAGGGGGACATTCTGGACAGTGTGCCAACCAATCATAGGGCACAATCGCACTATGAAAATGTAGGAATGCCAGTCAGTCAACAACACATATCTTAGGACTGGGGGAGGAAACCAGAGTACCCGGAGGCACGGGGAGAACATGCAAACTCTGCGCAAACAGGACAGAGTTAATACTGTTTCTACATTAACAGGAATGTACAGTTCAGTGTGAGGTTGCTAGCAAACTAACCACTGAGTGTGGCTTCTTGGGGATCTATTTCCGCTAGCAAGAAAATTTACAAAACATTTGGCCATATCGTGTCCGAAATGTCACTTATTACATCGGAATGTATATTGAAACCGTATGAAATGTCAATTATTCATTTCTTGTTTATAGAACAGTTGCATAAAAGCAATATTGCACAAGCAAGATTACAGTTACGTTGAATTTCACGTACGGCTGTAATTACCTCCAGAGCTCTGTGAGTATCGTGCGCTATTATGCCGATATTCAGTATGACTAGTGCTGTTGCTCGTGCAATAGTGCTGAAGTATGATGTACTATGTATCTGTTATTCTAAACATCAGACATTCCTCTCCTAATGCTGCTTCATTACTGAGAGAAGACGTGGCATTTAGAGCTCACAGTTTTCAGCGTATGTAAACCTTTCACTCAAGTGATTAGTATACTATAATTCACTCATACTAATTTTGAGCTTCTTGAAGTAAACTGCAATTACGTGTTTTTTTGTTTTTTTTTTTGCGATGACAATGCTCAGTGCAGTTGGGTCTGATCGTCAACATTTCAGAAAATATTTCATTTCATTTAAACGTTAAATGGAACCAGACTTTCAATACAATACAACAGCATTCCTCCTGGATGTTTTCTTTTTTAAAGAAAGACACAAGGTAATATTACCAGATTAAATAAAGAGTACTGAAGCAGCGAGGACTCCATTAAGTTCACTGAAGAATAAAAGCACTCTCCTGAAGATTTGCATTCTGAGTGGGCCTCATTCAAGCAGGCTCAGTATTACAATTAACACTTCAGACTGGAGTAACACTCATGGTGAAGAATTCCGAATACTGTGAAGCATCAAGTAACTCCCACTTTGACAAAAGCTTCTGGGTGTTATTAGGAGCATGTCACAGACACTCGCCACGTGCTGAGCTTAAACAAACAAAGAGATGTGCCTTTATTCTCCGAGGTTCACTTGGATTTTCATTACAAATACTGTCAAGGTGATTGACTCTGACCTAGATCAACTGACCTCTGCAATGAAATCCACAAAGCTGTCCTTTATTCCAACTGCTGCTCTTTCTATTTCTAATTGTTTGTCTTGAGGCATCAATCCCTGAACTAGTGCTGCATGCCTCCAGCTACATCTTTGCAGTGACTAACACAATCTTATACGTCTAGGGAATACTGACTGAACATTATGTCAGGAATAAAACACCATAGGGTGTGCGGTTACAGGAAATAATCAGTGACAGAGTGGTGACCCAAAGTTCATTATTTTCACCCACACTGTTTTATTTCTCTTGCACCACAGCAATTTTCCAATTATGATTTTCATTTTTTGTTCATTAAAGAGCTTTTATTTATTTTATTTTTTTACATCCACAAAACAAGTTAGTTATCATTATCACTTACTGTGTTATAGCACCTATAGAAGCCTCTCTTTCTTTTCTTGAATAAGAAAAAGAAAAATCAACTTGTCATGTTATAAAGATTCCGGAAAGGACTTCAGTCTTGAAGAATTTCCTATGGCAGAACAGTTCAACTTCTGAGACTTCCATCAATGTGACAGAAAACGTCAGCATACATTTTTCATTGTTAACGTAACACATTTTTAATCGGTTTATTATTAGTCTTAGATTATTTGAAGCCTTTGCCATACATACTATAGAAACGTATTAGATCAAGCTCATGTAACTCGCCTTGTCTTGCATTACTGTCAGAGCCATGCTGTTATAGAAAATGATTCAACACCTTCTGAGCAATCAGATTTGAGAATGCTACAGCATTGTATTAATAATTCACAATTCTGGATACAATACCCAACAGTTTCCCCCCAGCAAAAATGGTTCTCTATTTCACCAAGATCCAAAATAATCTCAGGAACCTAAGCCACAAAACACATGGAACCCCAACCAATTATACAACAAATTTAAATCCATGAGAAATACGAGCATGACAAATGTTTAGTACATAAATATGTCATGTTAAGAACTGCATGGCCAAGAAGCTCAACTTCCATGGAATAATCACAGAAATATTTATCGCCTTATTGCCTTCTTACTCTGTAGGGAAATTACACCTAATCCAGACCACAGCTGATGTAATATGATGGAAATCTACTCAATACAAATCATTACAAAATCTCATTAAAAGTAATGAACAAGATGAAAAGTAACACTAGCAATAACAGTTTTTTCCCCTTGTTAGTTTCAGCGCAGAACATAGTTCAGTTTGACTTTTAATAAGACAGCAAAATGACGTACTATATTATTTTTACCTAGTCTAGGTGGAAATACAGAAGGCTATGGATTTTAATTTTTTTTTGTATTTACACATGATCAGCCATAACATTAAAACCACCTACCTAATATTTGTAGGTCCCGCTTGTGCCATCAAAAAAGCTCTGACCCATCAAGCCATGGACACCACAAGACCTCTGAACGTGTATCTAGCACCAAGACAGATCCTTTAAGTGCTGTAAGTTGCGAGCTGGGTTTACGTCATTTTCTATGAATGGGTATACTTGGTCTGCAGCAATTTTTAGGTAAGTGGTACATGTTAAAGTAACTTACACATGAATGCCAGGACACAAATATTCCCAGCAGAACATTGCCCACAATGCCTACACCACTTGCATTCTTCCCATAGTGCATCCTAGTGCCATCTCTTCATCAGGAAAGCAATGCACTCACATGCTGTGATGCACTGTGTGTTCTGACACCATTCTATCATAGTTAGCAATTTGTGCTACAGTAGCTCTTCTGTGGGATCGAACCAGACGTGCTAGCCTTCACTCCCAAAGCTCATCGATGAGCCTTGAGCGCACATGATCCTTCCTTGGACCACTTTTGGTAGGTACTAACCAATGTATATCAGGAACACCTCATAAAGACCTGCTGTGACCATTATTCCTACTTCAATCACATCAACATTGAGAGCTGACTAAACATTTGCTGCCTAATATATCCCACCCCTTGAGAGGTGCTATTGTAATTAGATAATCAGTGACTACGTTTACATGGACAGCAGTAATCTAATTATTGACCTTATTCTGAATAAGACAATATTGTGATTAAGATGTTTACATGTTGCCGTAGTAGCCGAGAACTCTAAAGGCAGAGCCCTCTTCTGGAAAGGGGGCGGGGAACCGCAACTCATTTGCATTTAGAGAGACAGACGTCTGTTCATGTGAAAACAGCGTGTTTCTGCTTCCACCCAAAAAGGGGCATTTACAGCATGGTATAATAAATGATCCATGCGGTAGTTTGAGCTGAAACATCACAGACACATTCTGGGGGGACACCGGAGACATATATTACATCTTATAAAATGGGTCATAATAGGTCTCCTTTAATGTAGCAATGGACAACGCTTCAATGAAATGCTGCTAATTTCAGCAAAATTACTGACAATTGCAACCTAAGTGTTTTAAAGTTAATGAACAATAACTGCAACCACCCTACTAGTCAACTAACCACAAGTCACGCTGTGCAGTAGTATGTGCATACTACCTATAATAGAAATATCTATATCTATAAAAGAGCATATGACTTCTAGTGGAACATAATGCTGCAAAATGGATAATGTTCTCTATTCTAACAGGACAGATGGAGGAAGAGCATGAGACCTCTTGGCTAAAAACAGCAAGATGGCTGAAATGACCACAAACTATTTTCCAAAATGAGAAGTGATGGGATTAGTTTCAGAAAAGCATGAAGATCCTCTCTGGCACCATTTCCAACAATTCTCTACACATCTACAGTAGTTTGGCAATGCTTCTGAGGATTGACCTCAAAAGGTGACGTAGAACATTGCTAAACTAAGCAAATTTGGGAACATCCTAATTAACCTATTTTGGCTCTTAGGCATGTTGTGTCATCAAATAAACATGTCACTCAACAGCAAGTTTTAGTTTCATTGAGAACCGAGTATCTACATAGGAGATCTTTACTGGAGATAAATACGAGATTCTCAAGATAACCATTTTGCCAGAATAGCATCTATGCATGAAAATGAATGAAGGCAAAGTATCAGGCAAAGAAAGACACCTTGGCGCATTAATTATGTGTCCAAGCGGCAAGTCTCAGTGAGGACAATGCAAGGTGGAAAAACAACCCTGATTTATAATCAGCAATCAGAGGATTTATGCCAACTTATAAGAATATAAAAAAATGGCTTATCTAAATCCCTAAATTGGGGATCGGGGATATTATTATTATCAATTTGTATAGCGCTTTTTTACAATGGTACATTGTCTCAAAGCAGCTTTACAGAAATATCATTTTTACATTTACAAGCGACTTACTAATGAGATCACATTCACACACCAATGGTAGCAGAGCTGCCAGCTTGCCATTGGGGGCAACTTAGGGTTCAGTGTCTTGCCCAAGGACACTTCGGCATGTGGAGTCACCCGGGCCGGGATTCGAACCGCCAACCCCACGGTTAGTGGATTAGTGGACAACCCGCTCTACCAACTGAGCCACAGCCGCCCTCAGTGTACCAAGTAGCTAAAAAAAAAAAGGAAGATGATATCTCATAAAAAGCTGTCTGAATGCGATTTATCTTTATCATCAGATAAATTCATTGTTGATAAGCTGATACGTTCTTCAATTTAAGTTCACGTCTGTCCATATATTCACTTAAGACCTATTTGTCACAAAGCAAGGCTATTACACTATTCAATTATTACTTGAGGCACAACTGTGTTTTCCATTTATTAATAAATAAATAATGCAGTGGCACTTTGTTTAGTAGAATTTAAAAACATAAATAAATAATAATTTCACAGATTCATCAAGGGAGGTGAGGACACATTTCATGTGCGTAGCAGCCTGAAAATGCACCAAAACAAACCATGCTATACACAGTTTATGTGTTTGTTTATTTATTTATTTATTTTGCACCTTGAAATCAGGTGTACATCTACTTGGCCCCATATTGCTCAGTGGGTGTGCTCAGTGCACTGCTGTGAAATCCCATGTAACTGCGGCAAGTCTGACAGCACTGCCCAATCAAACACTACCTACTGTCCATCATAATCCTGACACAGCACTAATCAAATGTGTACTGAAGTCATGAAAGCATTTAATACTACTCCATGCCCAAGGTACTACTCTCCAATGGAGCTGGGACTGAAATGGTGCTTCGAATCTATCAGATAATGCAACTTTCTGAGCTTCTGCTTCAAAACAAGAAAAGAAAAGAAAAGAAAAGAAAAGAAAAGAAAAGAAAAGAAAAGAAAAGAAAGAAGACAGTGTTATTGTGTCCTAGTCAGATAGAGTGATACATATTCATTCATGTAAGGGATGGAGTGAGTGATCCACATTACAGCTGAACATCCCAGCAGATTATTTTCCCCAGGCTTCACTTCATACAAGGATGATAAAGATCAAGTAGTCCTATCTAAAACTACACATACGACTTCCTACTTTCTTAAAATTATTATTATTATTATTTTATAAATTATAAATAAATCTCGAGCTCTCTTTGCCTTTTCCGGCTTTCATCCGAGCAAACAAAGTGCGCTGGACAAATCCCGCTCCATCCCCACACACCCATCGCTCTCCTTCTAGAATCACACAATACCGCCGTCTTACCGCCGAAATCCCTGAAACGAGGACGGCCACGACATCCGAGATTTTTTCAGCCCTGGTCGGTGACCCGTGTCCACCGCGTAGCTTCGGTCCATTTCCGCGTCGGTCCGGTTTTACTTTTCCCTCGGTATCGGATCGGACTCGCGTGCTCTGCGCTGTGCGTTCTCTCTTGCTCTGCGCGCATTGAAGTGGCTGCTGCTAGTACTGCTATTACTGCTACTGCTGCTGCTATTACTACTGCTGTTACTGCTACTGCTGCTGCTATTACTACTGCTATTACTACTGCTATTACTGCTACTGCTGCTGCTATTACTACTGCTGTTACTGCTACTGCTGCTGCTATTACTACTGCTGTTACTGCTACTGCTGCTGCTATTACTACTGCTATTACTGCTACTGCTGCTGCTATTACTACTGCTGTTACTGCTACTGCTGCTGCTATTACTACTGCTGTTACTGCTACTGCTGCTGCTATTACTACTGCTGTTACTGCTACTGCTGCTGCTATTACTACTGCTGTTACTGCTACTGCTGCTGCTATTACTACTGCTGTTACTGCTACTGTTGCTGCTATTACTACTGCTGTTACTG
>JAFFST010049062.1:142137-167137 GCA_022414735.1 Noturus placidus | reverse complement strand
GCAGACTAAGGACATGGATTACAGGAACCATGTCCTGTGGTCTGATGAGACCAAGATAAATTTATTTGGTTCAGATGGTGTCAAGCGTGTGTGGTGGTAACCAGGTGAGGAGTACAAAGACAAGTTTGTCTTGCCTACAGTCAAGCATGGTGGTGGGAGTGTCATGGTCTGGGGCTGCATGAGTGCTGCCGGCACTGGGGAGCTACAGTTCATTGAGGGAACCATGAATGCCAACACGTTCTCATACTGTAGCAGAGACTGGGCCTCAGGGCAGTATTCCAGCATGATAACGACCCCAAACATCTCCATGACAACCACTGCCTTGCTAAAGAAGCTGAGGGTGAAGGTGATGGACTGGCCAAGCATGTCTCCAGACCTAAACCCTATTGAGCATCTGTGGGATATCTTCAAACGGAAGGTGGAGGAGCACAAGGTTTCTAACATGCCCCAGCTCCGTGATCATGGAGGAGGGGAAGAGGACTCCAGTAGCAGCCTGTGAAGCTCTGGTGAACTCCATGCCCAAGAGGGTTAAGGCAGTGCTGGAAAATAATGGTGGCCACACACAATATTGACACTTTGGGCCCAAGTTGGACATTTTCACTTAGGGGTTTACTCACTTTTGTTGCCAGTGGTTTAGACATTAATGGTTTTGAGTGTTGAGTTATTTTGAGATGACAGCACATTTACATTGTTACACAAGCTGTACACTCACTACTTTACATTGTAGCAAAGTGTCATTTCTTCAGTGTTGTTACGTGAAAAGATATCAAATGTTTTTAAAAAATGTGAGGGGTGTATTCACTTTTGTGAGGTACTGTATATAAACAAACCTGAAATTGCCTCAATGTTTTATAATAAGAATTTTGTTCTGTTTGCCTGTTAACTTTTACCCGTTTTAACCTTTTACTGAAAGCAAAATCATTTTCAAAACTAAATCATGAAATATTTTAAAATCCTATTTTTACAGACATCATGTTGTCTGGCCTCTCGCTGTGAGTAATGCAAGATACTATTCAGTTTTTGATGTATTGGTGTGTTTGCTTTGCTTATTAACATAAAATTTTTGTATCAATGTTTTACTGCTGTACATCTGGAGATTGTTGTTGTTGTTACAAACTTGAGCCATTCTCTTTGATAAATAAGATTAACATAATTAGTTATTCTACTGGATTACTGATCATTAAAATTGATTCTAATAAACGGGACATTCTTCTAAATTGGTCAGAAAGAATTGATTCATTTTCTAACAGTAGCTCTGAGAGTATTTAGAGCTACGGGACAAATCACATTTGTATTAATGCACTCTTTCTAATACGTTTTTGTTTCTATGGTAACAACTTACACAGGGACTTGGATGGCGGGACGCTCAACATGACCTGATTTTGTTTTGTGTGTAATGATTGCCATGGTGTCATTTTCCAGACAGATATCCTATGTCTCGCTAACATGACAACATTTTTCACTTCAAAAGAGAGAAATTTTTTCCTATAGAATCATATAATTTTGTCTTCTGGGAAACATATAAATATCTTATGTAGCTTCTGAAGGGCGGTACTACAGTAAAATAAAAAGAAATAAGATTACACAAAATAAAAACAATTTACACCGATCTTTCTGTTCAATAGGTTACACCCCCTGGCTTGTAATGCATCATGTTGCCTTCTTGTGCATTAGTGAATGTTTGCACCTTTTGTAATAGTTGTGTACGAGTTCCTCAGTCGTCCTCAGTGTGAAAAGATCATCATATAGCCGCTATTGGAAAGGGGGCAAATATGCAGGAAAAGCTAATTATGTGCAAGACCTGGAGGATTTTTTCTGAAGAACAAGGGCAGTTTAACCGCTCATAACAAACAAGAGACTCATGAAAAATTATCACAAAAAAAAAAAAAAAAAAAAAAAAAAAAAAAAAAAAAAAAACAGTTGTTGATTATCCAGGTAACAACACAACACGCAGTATTAAGAATCAAGCGTATGCAAACTTTTGAACTGGTTCATTTGTGTAAATTCAGTTATTAGTGTGTCTTGTGGACTACATGTAAACATCTGTTATGTGAAATAGCTTATTCAAGGCAGGACTAAATAAAAAATAACAAGATGCAATTTTTTGATAAAAAAAAAAAATTTAATAACATTTTGCAGATTCAGCAAGGCGTAGGAAAAATGATGACCTCAACTGTATAGCACCCAATCACGAGATTCAGCAAAGCAATAATATCACAAGTTTGTGTCTAACCCTCTTGCTCCTCTTAATAAAAAGACGCCCTGTTGCCTTTTAAAAAAGCGAACATTCCATTAAAGGTTAAGTCCATGGCAAGCCAAGACAAACAGTCATGTTGTCCCAGCTGTAACTGATGGAACTCGAAGGTCTCAGCTGACGTTTGCTTTACTTTCCCATCAGCCATGCATCCTGGGCTATTTTTACATCCGCTGCTGACACCGAACCGTTAGAAAGGCCACACGATACACCACATTATGTCCTTTCAAAAAGTCCATAAGCTGTACTGGCTTTCTCATGCCTGTCCTCCATGTCTGGGATAGTCGCGCACAGTCACATTAAAGAACGCTTACTTTTTAGGAATCTTCTTTGTGGATGTGGAGGTAAAAAAAAATCCAGAAAAGGAAAACAAAAGGTCAGATACTAACTTGAACAGGGTCAGAGCTAATGTTAACATTTTAATGCTGATTTCCCAACGATTCAGCTCAGACTTTTAACCTCCTATATAACGCTGTCAAACTGGGATGTAAAGCAAATTCGCACTCTTTCCACCGAAATTCAGACTAACACTCTTGAGCTTTAGTTTAATGCCTTCCACACTACAAGGGGGGGGGGGGGGGGGGGGGGGGTGTCGAAGCGCTCTGGTTTTCATTTGCTGAGATACTTTATAAACATCTGATGTCAAATGTTTTCATAACTCTAGCAGTTTCTAACGTTTCTGTTACCCTTACACAACCGGGTATGAACATCTAACAGGATTTGTGTCACTTCATGAACACTAGTACAACAGTTTGATATTCAAAACACACACACACACACACACACACACACACCATACCAATCTGTCTCTTCAGCATTAAAAGAACTGGTGTGCGACTAGAAGAACATGTGCTTATTTACAGCACATACAACAAACAAACAAACGAACAAAAAACAAAACCGTCCCAGAAATTCTAATGGTTTCCACTACAAATACCATCAGCTGTCAACCATTAAAACCATCAAATCGTACCTCAAAAGGTACTAGACATAACATGTCACCAATACAAGGACAGAAATTACTGGTAAGGTAAGTTAAGTTTCCATTAAAACCAATACAATTCCCATTACAAATTATATGATGGTTTCTACTGTTTTTTGTTTTTTTTTTTGTTCTGTTTTCCAACAGGAACCTTTTTTAATCTTACAACTGTGTTAAAGTTGAACCCTCTCGTGCCAGTGTCATTGCCAAATCACAGCCTCGACTAATCATGACTAATCCCTATTCTGGACTCAGCCCTTACCCAGCTACACACATATACAGTGTGTGTAAATGTAAAGAGAATGGCATGTAGAACAGACAGTAGTGTAATGTTACTGTTCCCTCCTGAGCTCAGGGTCACATTTCACACACATTTTTATCATTATTTTTTTTTTTTTACAACAAACATTCATATGCGTGTAAAAACACACGCTGTCTCTTCTCAAAAATGAACCAGGGAAAAATGAATAAATAACAGGGTGTCGTTACATAGCTAAGACCAGGCTTAATCATTTCCTCCATTGAGACCACTTTAAGGGTTTATGAAGTCAGCGGATACTTACAAAGCGAGTGGAACAGCAGCGTTACAAATGTTTGACGTCCCGTCGCCATTTTGGAAGCACATTTAGCTAAGCTCAGCTGTCCGCGCGCAGGGTGAACGACCAGAAGGATGCTGCCGCCGTGCTCAGTTGCTATGGCTACAAAACGCTGTCGTGAAGAGGTCGCAGCGAGTGCACTTCCGGTATGTGCTGCGCGTGCCTGCGTGTTCCCTCTATAGGTGAACTGCATTGAACAACGATGAAATAATAACTTGTTTACCATAAATATTGACCTAATGTGTCCAAAGTGGAGCCTTTTGGACTGGAATAAAGTTGGCTTGACGTTAGACGTTCGATATTTGATCTTCGATATTCGTAGATGTGCGGAAATTAAGGGACCGTCTCTAAAGTTTCATACGACATTGTTTTACACGTTTCTGACTTCAATAGCATTTGAAGGGAATGACTTACAGTCATATAACCAACTGTAAAGTGTTCATCTAGGTATGATGCACACCTTTTAGATTTTTGTTATTTATTCAAATACGCTATTAAATCATATGTAAATTTGATATGAATTTCATTATCGAATGGGCCCATACACAAAGTATCTGGCGACTGGTTCAGAGCAGGTCCAAAACAAAACAGTGTTCTTGGTATGCAGTGGTTAGTACCTATGAAAAGTGGTCCAAGGAAGGACAACCAGTGAACCGGCGACAGGGTCATGGGCGCCCAAGGCTCATTGTTGTGTGTAGGGAGAGAAGGTTAGAGTGTCTGGTATGATCCAATAGAAGGTCTTCTGTAGCAGGAATTGCTGAAAAATTAATCCTGGCTATGATAGAAAGGTGCCAAAACACACAATGTATCACAGCTTGCTGTGTATGGGGTTGTATTGTCGCACACCAGTCCTTGGGTGAGACCGGTTCCTTGGAAAGACATGGCACCAGGATGCACTATGAGCAAGAGGGCGGAGGAAGTGTGATTCTGCAGGAAAACCTTGGGTCTTGGCATTCCTGTGGATGTTACTTTAACACATACCTCCTACTGTACCTAAACATTGTTGTAGACTAAGTACACCCCTTCCTAGCAATGGTATTCCATAACAGCAATGGCTTCTTTCAGCAGGATAATGCTCACTGCCACACTGCAAAAATGGTTCAGGAATAGTTTGAGGAACATGACAAAGTGTTCAAGGTGTTGGTCTGGGCTCCAAATTCCCCAGATCTCAATCCGATCAAGCATCTGCGGGATGTGCTGGACAAATAAGTCAGATCTATGGAGGCTCCACCTCGCAACCTACAGGACTTAAAGCATATGCTGCCAACGTCTTGGTGCCATATACCACAGCACACCTTCAGAGGACTTGTGGAGTCCATGGCTCGACGGGCCAGAGCTGTTTTGGTGGCACAAAGGGGACCTACACAATATTAGGCAGGTGGTTTAATGTTATGGCTGATCAGTATATTTATATTTATATACAATTGTTTTGAGGAAAAACGAATTTAAAATGTTCTTAAATCTATACATCTTCATTTCTACCTGTGTTGTCATATAAACTGCTGAAGTATCCTTCAGTACATGACCGCTATAGACACCAGTATCCTGAACTTCAACACCAGATGGCAGTATTTGATAAAACAAGGCCCTTTTCAAACGCCCAACAACATGGACACGCAATTTCCAACAATCATTCAAATAATTTTCATTCATTAGAAGAGAAAACATTAGAATTAAAATGACAAGTATAAATGATATTTACACACGTAAATGTTTTAGTATACACGTGTCAAAAAGTTTAGAAAAGATTAGTTCAAAAATATATTGGATAATCTCTGTCCTAGGTCCTAAAAGTGAATGTTTACATTTTTAAAACTGGTGGAAATCAAAACCCACCATTATGGTAGTCATTATATTTATTATTGGGTTCTGATAGTTATTATCCTATTTGACTGGTCAACTAAATTGAATGGGTTTAATGCAAATATCAGTAACTAAGAGCCTAAATAAACAAACAGACCTATTAATAATATCAACTTAAGCAATTGTAATACAAATTATTGGAAAATTTAGAAGTTAAAAAAAGCCTTTATGGTACCAATAAGTTGTCAAAATAGTATTGTACACATTTAAAGAATGTGCTATACATTCTAATAGTTGAACTTTCTTTTTCTATACTACATTAGAGCATAAGAAATACGATTTGTTGGCAAAACTGTAATATTAGAGGTATAAAACACTTCGGAGGCATGCTGTTATTGGAAAATAATAAACCTTGTGGTGGTAAAAGTAACTCTGCTTTGTGTTGGGCCTTATCACACCTCGTTGTTGATTATTTGCCTATAAATTAATACATTGTTCATTTTCATTCCTTATTACAAATAGTGACATTTTCTTCCATAGTCAAAGTAAAGCGAGCCCCTTCATAACTCTGAATGAGTGTACATCATGTTCTGTTATACATTGCACTGATAATGTCAGCATATCCTGACAAAGTCCTCAAACAGGAAACAAGTACTAACTTTTTTATAACTTCTGTCGTTCTAATGTTGTACCAACATTGTGCATGTTTACTGTCAAGATTCAATTAAGATCTTCTGATGGTTTGATGGGAATGTAGAATGCAGTTGTGCTGACATTGCAACATGTCGCTTCAGCACTAATACATATTGTACTCTAGGACCCAGAAGGCGCATTAGCATTACCATTATATTTGCTAATGACTGTGGTGAATGCATGATTGCACTGTTAAGAAAGTGAAGGTGAGTGCTGATGAGTGGCAAAGCCGGTAAAGTACTGATCAGAACTGTGTGTATCCTGCTACAGGGATTCAGGTTCACAGTACTATGTGCCGAGCAGGACTGACAGTCCTAAGTGGCTGTGCTCTAGTGTATGCATAATGATGACAGGGTATGTTTAAGTAATGCATCAGGCAATCAAAGATCACAGACGAGTGACAGAGACAGAATAGTTCATTTACATCAGAGATCTACTATTCTTAAAATGGTGTGAACAGTGGATATATAAAGATCTACACAACCCTGTTAAAGGTTTTTGGGATGTGAAACCAAAAAATGACATCAAAATAAATCATGTCTTATCTTAAATGATGCCATGTTTAGGGGGGAAAACATTTACCCTTAAGTTAATAATATTTTTAAAACACCTTTTGCTTGTAATACACACTCAGTCTTTTTGGGTAGAGTTCTTAACATATATTGATTTGGCAATTTTATTCCACCATTCCTTGTAGAAATGTTCCAGATTGATCAGATTGCGAGGCCCTCTTCAAGTCATTCCACAGGTCTTCAATAGGATTTAGATCTGGGCTCTGACTGGGCCATTCCAAAATGTCTTCTGAAGATATTCCTTTGTTGACTTGGATTTGTGCTTTGGGTTTTATTGTGCTAGAAGATAACATTTTTCTTCATATTCATCTGTCTAACAAACACCTGCAGGTTTTGTGTCAAAATAGATTAGTGACCTCTGAAGTGACCCTCTGTCTGTACTAGAGCTCCCAGCTGAAGAGTTTTTAGCAATTATAGAGCATGATGCTGCCACCACCATGATTAACCATGGGCATGGGAATCTTTGGGTGATAAGCCAAACATATCTTTTAGAATGATTTAAAAAGGCTCTACATTGGTCTCATCAGACTATAGCACAATTTCCGACATGCTTTAGGCATACCTGGATGTTGTTTTTTTATCTTCTTTTTTTTTGTGACAAAGGGCTTTCATATAGCCACTCTAAAACATAGCCCAGACATGTGAAGAACACAAGAAAGTGTTGTCCCTTGCAGGGAGTGACCAGTACTTACAGTACCAGATATACCTTCAGTTTAATACCTTCAGGGGGCGGCTGTGGCTCAGTCGGTAGAGCGGGTTGTCCACTAATCCACTAATCGTAGGGTTGGCGGTTCGAATCCCGGCCCGGGTGATCCCATGCCGAAGTGTCCTTGGGCAAGACACTGAACCCTAAGTTGCCCCCGATGGCAAGCTAGCACCTTGCATGCAGCTCTGCTACCATTGGTGTGTGAATGTGTCTCATTTGTAAGTCGCTTTGGATAAAAGCGTCTGCTAAATGAATAAATGTAAATGTAAATGTAAATTAATACATGTCTCCTGGCAGCCACCCTCAAAATGTTTTGTCTTGCTCTTATCGGAGGGATGTCCTCGTGCTCTTGGTTAAAAATATATTAGTGACTTTTAACCTTTAGTACATGATCACATCTTGTCATTACAACGCTATGTAATCATGAAAGCACAGCAACTATCTTGTGTGTGTTTGTGGGGGGGGGGGGGGGGAGGGGGGACACGGGTTATTTTTTGCAAGTCAAAGTAATAAATGGAATAGTGCTGCTATAATGGAAAATAACTAACCGATCCTCAGTTTTGTACACCAGGCCATACTGATGAAATGATGATAATGCAGCCACAGCAACTGCTTGCTACATGATTCTAGGATTGTGAATATTGCTGGAAAGTCTTATTAACACAGCTGGCCCATTATGAGATGCATCATTACAGGTGGATTAGAGATTTAATTATGGATATTTGGGCATTCTTCTCCCTGTCTGTTTCAATAGGGGTTGTTTTGGGTGTCATTAAGAATTAGGTACACACTGTGGCCCATAATAATCCCACTGAGATGTTTATAATATTTGTCCTGCCCAAGATTTATTGCTTTTCCCGGTCCCCTTTGCTCAAGCATCTTGCTTTTGCCTCTCAGTTGCAACTAATGTCAATTTGCTGTACTATTAGGTTTGTTCCATCATACCATCATTTCAGAAGGCAATTGGTACATTTTTCCTTCACAATCTTTCATGTTGTGTTTGGTTGCCTGGTAACAAGGGATTTTCTCTTAGGCTCAACTGATGGAGCCCTTTTAGAGTGCAGTAGTAGCAGGTCATCTGTGAACAGCAGGCTGACCTGTTTAAATGGATTTAAATGCATTAAAGAACAAAAGTATGACAATGTCCATAAAAACCTAAAGCAGGATTTGACATCTCTTTGTCACCTTTTAAGTACTTTGAAGTTTAAATATACATGTTTCAGAGCAACATATGCTTCCAACCAGATTTCATCCCATCTTTACTTCTGAGAGACTCTGCCTCTCTAAGATTCTCTTTTTATACCCAATCACATTACTGACCTGTTGCCATTTAACCTAATTAGTTCCAAACATTTTCCAGCTGTTTCTTTTGTTGCCCCGTCCCAACTTTTTTGAGACGTGTTGCATCCATCAAATTCAAAATGACCTTATTTTTTTCTTAAAATGGTACATTTACTCAGTTTAAACATGTGATATGTTTTCTACGTTCTATTGGTAGTAACATATGGGTTTATAAGATTTTCAAATCATTGCATTCTGTTTTCTGTGTGTTTCCATTGCATTTCATAAAGTCATGTATTTCACTGTTTTCCCAGCGTAAACTTTTATCACATAAGACCCGTGTACTCTTAGTTCTAGTATTTTTCTGATTTTGACCTAGTTTATGCATGTTTTGGACTTGCCTGTGATGACACTGTGTCTGCCTATAATCTGGTCTCCTGCTGTGAAATCTGACCAAGATTCTTGGGAAGTAAAGCTCTCCTATTAATATCCAAATGCTTTCATGTTTAAATGTTCACAGATGGTTTCATCTGTAATATATCCAAAAACACTTTCTTTCTTATTATTATTATTATTATTATTATTATTATTTATTTATTTATTTATTTATTTATTTATTTATTTAGTTTTAGTTTTTTCCTGGCATCATTTTGTAGCTCTGTATTCCTACTGAGACGAGGAAAGTGCCAAGGACTTGAGCTTCAAAAGCACCAGAATTAGAATGCTAGATGTTTACTTTCATCTAAGCTTTAACAGGCGGGAGAAGGACAAAAGGACAACCCCAGCATCCTTTTGGCAAAAATGGTGGACATCTGTGCACTTGAGACTTGCTAGACAACTACATGATTATCCTGTTATAACTTCTGATATACATATTTCATTGCTTAATACACACATACTTCTTAATATTGGTAATATTTCAATCAATAATTCAAATACTTTAAAGACACCATATCACATTTTAGCATAGTATCTGATGTCAGGTTTTGTGTTTGGGACAGCAAATGGTTGGAAGTCTTTTACAATTGCTTACAGTGAAATATCTCAAGCTGTCCTAGTAGACATTATGATGCTCATGTGAGTCACGACTGGCAAGAGAGAACCAGAACTATAATCAAGCAGTGGTCTATAGTGTGTTATATCGAAAGATTAATCTCTTTGGTTTTAAATGAAAAAAAAAAAAAATCCTGATAGTATTCCCATTTTGTACTAAATGTACCAGTAATCTGATTACTTAGTGTTTTGACGTAACTGTAACAGACTTAGTTTTTTGTATCCTGTTTACGTAACACCATTACATGTATTCCGTTACTCCCCAAGCCTGTATATGGCAGATGCAATACACATATAGTTTTGAGTGAGATGTGATCATTTATGTTTATACATGACTATATGCTTGCACATCTGGAAAGGCACCATCAATGATGAAATATATATACAGGTTTTAGAGCAACAAATCCCATCCCATCCTTACTTCTGAGAGACTCTGCTGCTCTAAGATACTCTTTTTATACCCAATCTTGTTACTGACCTGTTGCCAATTAACCTAATTAGTTACAAACATTTTCCAGATGTTTCTTTTGTTGTCCCGTCCTAACTTTTTTGAGATGTGTTGTGGCTATCAAATTCAAAATTACATATTTTTCCCCTTAACATAGTTCACCTTTGCGCGTTCGCTGAGAGTCGGCTAATGGTTGAGTGGCAGGAATTTGGCCAATAGATGCTACAAGCCTTTATAATCGACCTATTGGTGTCAGAGAAGGCGGGGATTACATATAGGGGTTAAAGCAATGCAAACATGCGCACACATGATGCAGTATTAGACCATAAGCACATCATAATGACACTAAAGCTGAATCACAGATATTTTCTCAAAGATAGAAATCCCAGCCAGATGCTTTTTTAAGGTCCAAAAAAGAGGACATGTCCAGGAAAAAAGGACATATTGACACCCTACAAAAGTATTTTAGAGAACAATTTGTGTTCATTTCTAGTAAATTAACAAAATTTATTTGCGCATGTGCTAACAGTTCCAGGGACTTACCCCAATTCCACCCCAACCCTGACCAGGCTGAATAAATTAATTAAACTGGATTTTTTAATCCAAACAGCATTAACTTGTTAAGTGCTCCAACTTGTGGAGAGGAATATAAATAATGAAGGGTACATTCCATAAATAAATTTCGCAAATAACACAAATTTTGTCTGTTGACTATTGGAATATTATAACACCCAAAACTTGAACTGTTTGACTGGCCTACATTTGTTTTCCTAAATGCCATCACCAGAGCCAATATCATTTGGAATATCATTCCAAACCCAAAAGACTGGATCACAGTATATTTTGAAGACAGCTGCTCTAGTTGTGTCACTGAGTATAACACATAGTTGTTGCACCAAACCTAAATTAAACCTGATTTGTACTTAACTCCTACTTTCCTGTACTCTGCCGCAGTGGTGCTCTCCATAAAACGTCCACTTGAAGAGAATTTCTAAATGATCATCCTAAATGCAGAAAGTAGGTGACATTATTACATAAAACATGCATGTACTGTATAATAATGACACTACGTGATTTGTACAAACCTCTCCGATTTGTGAAACTACACTGTGGACAAATAATGTCTAATTAAGAATGATTAATGTGATATGCAAATGACACTGTGGAGAGCTGTGAATTCCCTTCTGAATAAAAGTGTCACCGAGTGCAGTTTATCATTGTCAATTATGTTTTATTATCATCTTTGATAAGTGGTTCCTTATGGGAATCTTCGGCATCTCTGTGGAATTAACACAATGCAGAGCACAACACTGTCGGGGAATAAAACTTCACTGAGGCTTGAGACTCAGTGGAGGGGACTGCATCATCAGAAGTGCCAGAAGAAGAATTGTAAAGTATCAAAATCTAAGAATAGTAGGAATTAAGTTAAATTAAACTTTTTTTTTAAACAAACAGACAAAAACCTAATTTTACAACTTATTTTACTTTGCCTGTTGTTTTCCCTGTGCATGAAGACATAAAATGAATTTGTATTCTTTGTTCAAAAATCCAGGTGGCTAGTGGTTAACACATTTGCCGCACATCTTCTGGGTTGGGGGTTTGAATCCCACCTCTGCCCTGTGTGCATGAAGCTTCCATTTTCCTCCCCCAGTCCAAATACATGTGTTGTAGGCTGATTGGGATAGGCTCGAGGTTCCCCGCAACCTTGTGTAGGATAAGTGGATTATTGTACTTGATAATTCATTATTAACTAGATAATTAACAACAACTGTGTATTTGTGTTGGTGCAGTGGGTAATGTTGCCGTCTCACAGCTTCTGGGTCCGTGGTTTGAATCTAAGCTTGGCTTCTGCTGTGTAGAATGTTCTCCCCATAATGGTTAGCATGTTTGTCTTGCACCTCCAGAGTTGGGGGCTAAATCCAGCCCCTGTCCTGTGTGCGCGGAGTTTGCATGTTCGGGGGTTTCTTCTGGGATGTATGATGCATTTTTGGTGAAAATTGTTTTACTAAACAGCATGAATCCATGCAGATATGTGTGTTTTACTTCATGACATATTCTCCACTAGCTTGGATATAATTATAAAGAATTTATATATATTTTAAATCTCAAGGTTTATTTTTTTGTTCAGTCTAATGTAAGCTTTAGGTTATGGTCTATGCAAATGTAAGCATGACTCACTTTTATTAGAAGACTTTATGAAAATATATCCCCACAAAACATTGTCAAGATATTTAAAAAACAAACACTAGAAACCCTCATAGATTTTGAAATGGGTTTAATGGTTATAATGGGAATTGTATTGGTTTTAATGGAAACTGTAATGGGCAATGTGGATCTTTACTTGCAATTTGTTGCATTCTATTGATGGAATGTTTTGTCTAGTGGATACCATTAAGGACCAGTGTTGGTAATGGTTTTAATGGTTAGCTGATGGTTTCTATTGGGTTTTTTTTACAGCAGGGATGTTTAATATGCTTAGTTAGAAAGCTGGTGATGATACCATCATCACATCCAAAGTAAGCAAGTGAGAATTTTCTCCTTGCAGTGATAGATATGTCAACTAAATTTACAGCGACAGGATCCTACAACCCGGGCTGAGAAGCGGAAACATACTGTAATGAGCTGTGGATGGATGATGGCTCATCTGTGCGCATGATACTGTGGCTGCACCGCACCACACCACATTATAATACACCAGCACGCTCCAACTCACTTTGAGTAATCTCGTTGTGTAGTACGAACACAATTAACCGATACAGTCCCCGACTCCTCACCACGTCAGCCAATAAAAAGGTAACAAGGGTGTGGTCAACTGCAGCATTTCCCCAGAGCCCTTGAGAGAGAGGTGTCGTCTATACCACTTATCCCTCAGGGTTGCATCGGGCACAAGGTAGGGTACACCCTGGACAGGATACCACTCCGTTTCATACATTCACACACCCATTGATATACTATGAACACTTTGGACATGCCAATCAGCCTACTATGCATGTCTTCCTGGGGGAGGAAACCGGCATACCTGGAGGAAACCCTTGTAGCACGGGGAGAACATGCAAACTCTGAACCCACAGAGCAGTGGCGGGAAATGAACCCCCAACCCTGGCTTTGTGAGACAAACATGCTAACCATTAAACCACCGTGCGCCCCTGTTCAGTCCAATGGACCATTAATAGTTCCCAGAAGTTAGCACCAAATAAAGCAGCACGGAAGTGTTGCAGCTGAACAGACCATTTTTGATGCACTATTAAAAGGCAAGACATTTAAAGAATAAGATCACCTACTCTCAGCACATTTGAATCAAATTAACTTGTACATTAAAGCATGCTAGTCAGTTATTCCTCATTGAATTAGTAGGTTTAGGGGATGTTATCAGATAACAGGTTAGGCTAGGAAAAGCAACTGGAAGTTAGCAAAATAGCAAACCACGAACAGCCTATTAAATTAATTGTAAAATTCGTTCTCTTAATGTAGTTTCATCCATGGTTGTGGAATTAGAGGAAAAAGCTTTTAAATGTGATTTTTTTATTATTTTTTTTTTTGCAGGGATAGGGTGGGTTAATATTAGTTAAATATAACATTGGGGCATGTGACAGTGGTGGGTGGAAGTGGTAAAATTAGGATATCCATATTATACGTGTAATAAAGAATAAAGTGCCTTATTGTAGGAAAAGAGCTATTATTTTTACGATGCATCCTATTGATATATCTCTCAGTGTCCTCATCAATTCATTCCTCAATCTTTGAAACTAATCTAGGAAGAGGACACGGTACTCCTAATTTTGAAATATTGAAAATAATATCATATCACTTTAAAATAATAACATAACTACAATTAGTAAGAAAGTTCATACATATTATACCTGTGTCAATGGAACAGCAGTAACACCTCAGCAGCAATGTGCTCTATGTTCATAAGTCCAGGGGTACATTGTGGTGCAGGGACCCTCCTCTTTTTGACCACAGGACTCTGCTCAAAGATGGTGGAAATAGCATCTAGGGTGCTTCTCAATACTCAAATTGATACGTCCTCTTTTCCTCGCTCCACCATCCGCCAGCCAGTGACCCGGAAATCGATCAAAGTCAGCCATCTTGAAGGACATATCAGTTATCTAATTGCACCATGAGGAATGAGGAGTGAGGAAGCTTCCAGAGGAGCTAAAAGCGAGGATACACGGGAGTTTTCTACATGGAAGTGTTTCTGGTAGAAAAACCTAACGCACGTGTAAATTCCCCTCCTTCTTTACATCTGCCACAATCTCAAAAAAAAAGTCCTTTGATGATGTGATAGCATTTTGTGTGCAATATAATTCAATAATAATATGTTTACAATGAGTATTGAAATTAATTGATCCTTGCATGTTTGGATAAGCAAAGCTGCACAAAAGATGAGATAAATTATGTACTGTTTGTTAATTCATTGTTGAATAACCCGGACATTTCACCTACTATCAGTGCATTTTGCTTTATTAAGAATGTTGTTTTTAACCATGCCACAACAACATAACAGCAGATCCCTGAAGCGCTGTGAGGTCATCCAGCTGAGAACAGCCATCGTTAATTGACATCACTTTGAAGTGACATTTTAAGAGAGCAAGTATATTCCAGTTGACCTGCTTCGTTTCTTCTCTTTTCACATCTCATTCTTGCATCCTTCCATTGCATCATAAGGGGGTGGAGCTAAGATGCAAGGTAAGGAAGCGAAGAAAGAAAATGAGGAGTCACAAATAAGAAAGCACCCTCTTGTACGTTTTGGTCCTGACAAACTGGTCTGCCTCAAAATGTGCCTTCAGAGTGACTTGAGTTTACTTCCCACTTACAGTACACCTCCTTTTTGTCTACCCACATACTGTACATATCCCACAGTGGCTAAATGCACAGTAATAGGGGACAACAAAAACATAAGACCATGACCTGAAGACTCTCTGCAATGAGACAGCACCATCACCATGAGTCTAAGCTCCCTGAGTTTTGCAAGTCTTTCGTTGTACCTTATTTTTAATAAACTTCCCCATGGTGTGGTCTTTGCGGAAAACGTGCAAATACACTCAAGTATACACTCTTTGGTGTTGTAATGTTTTGTTATATTTATATTGGTCCTGTTCAGATGAGTCAACCGTTTTTTTCTCTTCTGCGTGTCAGTGGGAAAACCCAACATTCATACTCCATTCTCGGAGCTATTAGAGCATCCCCATGCAGCACAGCAAACAATGGTGGACACTATACAAGGACAACATGGACGAAAGGACACAGACAAAATGCTAGACATGCTTTTCAGTTTATTAGAAATTTCTTTATAAATCCATTGATGTAAATAAATGCATAGCAAAAGTCAGAATACAAAAAATGTATGATTATATGTGTACTGTATGAACATGTGACCATCCATACATCCATCCCTCTATCTTCTATACCGCTTATTCTTCAGGATCATGGGGAACCTGGAGCCTATCCCAAGGGACATGGGGCACAAGGCGGGGTACACCATCGACAGGGTGCCAGTCCATTGCAGGGCACAATCACATACATATTTACACATACATTAATACACCACGGACAATTTGGACATGCCAATCAGCCTACGCTGCATGTCTATGGACTGGGGTGGAAACTGGAGTACCTGGAAGAAACCCACAGCACGGGGAGAGACTACACACACACACAGGGAAGCAGCGGGAACCCCAACCCTGGTGATGTGAGGCGAATGTGCTAACCACTAAACGTAAACGTTGTAATCATTAGGATTCATTTAATTTCACGTTACATTCCACTTATTTGCAGTGGATTTTCTAAGGCAACACACTTAACATCATGCTGCTACTGCTGCTAGTCCATTGACTCATTGTGCAGTGAGCTGACAATCATTGATAGTCACCTGTCTCTTGTCCTATCTGAAAGTCGATATTAGTGATTGCGCTTGACTAACTTAGAAAATTACGAACATCTTTTTATTTTATTTAAAACAACAGTGACACAGTCTTTAACCATGGTATGTTACCAAGGCAGTTAATGCTAATTGGCCACACCAAGTCTGAAATATAATAGACTTTATTATTTTTTAAAGCAACATTGATGTAATTATATAGATGCATATAAAAAATGAGAATATCTTGGAAAAGTAATTTTCCCCCATAATTTAACTATCATATATTCTAGATTCATTACACATAAATTGAAATATTTCAAGCCTTTTTTGTTTCATCTTGATGATTATGGCTTACAGTTCATGAAAATCAAAAATCCAGTATCTCAAAATATTAGAATAAAGAATTTATAATACAGAAATGTCGACCTTCTGAAATGTATGTTCATGTATGCACTCAATACTCGGTCGGGGCTTTAATCCTTTTGCATGAATTACTGTATAAATGCGGCGTGGCATGGAGGCGATCAGCTTGTGGCACTGCTGAGATGTTCTGGAAGCCCAGGTTGCTTTGATAGTGGCCTTCAGCTCGTCTGGATTGTTGGGTCTGGTGTCTCTTATAGATTCTCTATGTGGTTTTGGTCAGGTAAGTCAGCTCGCCAATTGAGCACAGTAATACCACGGTAAGTAAACCAGTTACTAGTAGTTTTAGCACTGTGGGCAGGTGCAGAGTCCTGCTGGAAAATCAGCAGTGGACCGACACCAGCAGATCACATGGCACCCCAAACATCACTGACTGTGGAAACTTCACACTGGACTTCTAGCCACTTGGATTCTGTTCCTCTCCACTCTTCCTCCAGACTCTGGGACTTTGATTTCCAAATGAAATGCAACATTTTCTTTCATCTTCCCCATGATTGTGGTTGTGTGTACTGAACCAGTCTGAGAGATTAAAGACACAGGAAACCTTTGCAAGTGTTTTGAGTTAATTGTCTGATTAGAGCTCTTCTCAGGTTGACATTTCTGTATTATAAATTCTTTATTCTAATATTTTGAGATACTGGATTTTTGATTTCTAATTCTATGAGCTGTAAGCCATAATCATCAAGATTAAAACAACAACAAAAAAAGGCTTGAAATATTTCACTTTATGTGTAATGAATCTAGAATATATGAACGTTTCACATTTTTAATTAAATTACAGAAAAAAATAACTCTCCCACAATATTATTTTTTTTCTGAGATGCACCTGTATATACATACTACATACTCATGTTGGTGTGTTATAGCCCAGTGGTTCCCAAACTTTTCCAGGGTAAGGCCCCCCAAATGACATTAACATTTGACCGAGGCCCCCCTTTTACAAGATGTCTTTAAAACACATTAAAAATACAGACTTCTGAATATATCCCCCTTTTTATTAATAATTACATCTTACATGTTTACATTACATTAGGAATTGATTGTTTGTGTGTGTGTGTGTGTGTGTGTGTGTGTGTGTGTGTGTGTGTGTGTGTGTGTGTGTGGTTGTGTGTTTGTGTGTGTGTGTGTGTATGGTTGTCTGAGAGTGAGAATTTATTTTTCACATCAAATTGTTGAGGCCCCCCTGGCGCCCCCTGGCGGCCCCCACTTTGAAAACCACTGCTATAGCCTATATAAAGATTTTAAATCAATGCATTCATGGGCTACTAATTACCAAAGGGGAAAAAAAATCACAGTTCTGTCTCTCTAAACTCGATGGATTCAAATTACCCGCAAAAAAAAAAAAAAAACTTCCTGGAGCGCTCTGAAATCTACACGAATCACGTGACGATCAAGCGATTGGCACTTCCGCTCTGCTTTTCCCTCTCCAATGTTGCGCTCGCAGCGAATGAGCGCGCGGCGTGGGCGGGGCCAGGGGCTGAATTCCCGCACTGGGTTTCGCGTCGCGCTTGAGAAGCGTCTCCGTCTTCCACGAGTGTGTTGGTGCAGGTGTCCGGGGGGAGGATGAGGAAGAGGATGATGATGATGATGATGATGAGGATGCCATAAGAAAGGCGGGCAGGGGCAAGAATGAAGGGAGACGCCGGAAAGAAAGAAAGAGAAAGAGAGAGAGAGAGGACGGGAATATGATCTGAATAACGGGAAAACGGTGCGGTGCGCAGAAATCGACTATGTGCAAAATATTGAAAGGGCCACACTGAGCTGTTATTTCTGGTCGGCGACAGTACTATGATTTGGTATGTGGCCACTTTGATAGCAAGCGTTTTCAGCACCCGGGGAACGACAGCTCAAGGTGAGTGGAAGAGCAGCATGGGATATTTCTCATTAAAACAAACAAACAAACAAACAACCAAACAAAAACAGCATTCATCAGCATCATGATTTGCGTTGTGGAGTAGTCCAGGTTGCACTAGCAGGAACACGAGAAGATGTGTTTGCATTTGTTTGTTTGATTGATTGATTGATTATTCATGCACAATGCACATATTCCATGCATTAACTCGCGTGCAAGTGCAAAGTCCTAAAGCCATTGATCCTGATGTCTTCTGCCTTGTGTGAGGCCGTGAGCAGTGAGCAGCGCCCAGACACAAGGCGTTTAGCATCGCCTCTATCCCCATCACCTCTCATCTGTACACAAACGACGCGCATTTCACGTGCTGTTTAACATCCAAACGCGTACACGCGCTGTTTACATGACTATATTGTTATATTGCATATATGGCACGGGAATGAGAGAAATACATGAGAAGAACCGAGCGCAGACGAAATGCATTATTCCTAGCATTCAGGAGACACTGAATTCCAGTGTGTGCACGGAATCTGGGCAGGAGAGCAGACTGGGGACGTGTGATTGTTATGCTCGGATTTATTCTCGACATTTTGCATGGTATAATCTATTCTCGCTGCAGTTATTTGCATTATAAATCAGTTCAATCGCGTATTCTTCTGCAGGCGCCATGCTGCATTCAATAGCTACTCTGTTTTGGTTGCACTTCCAAATCATAGGCCTTCACTGTATTATTATTATTATTATTATTATTATTATTATTATTCGTGTTTTTTTTTTTTTTTGCTTTACGTTTGACCACAGCTTGCACAGGATTTATTTAACCTTGCGTTTTCCCCGCGTGTCCAGGAGGAGGGGTCGCTCCCTCGCGCTAATTAGGACTACGCGCGTGCATCTGGAGTCCATACAATTAGTCTGCATGCATGGCGTGGAAGTCAGTTTGTACTCGATCCTCACATTCAACCTACTTTTTTTCTTATTTTTTTTTTTTTATTATTATAACAATGCATATCGTCTATGTTTAGGCCTTTAGATTTGCACTGTATTGATCTTTACGTTAAAAAGGCACGCGAGTGTGCGCGCGCGAGTGCATGCTGCATTCCCCAGTCCGGCTCTTCTCAAGCGTCCGAATGAAAATAAAGAAATGAATCCATGCGAATCTGTGATCATTATAAGCACTAATTGGCTTGTTGTTGTTGTGGCACAATGCGGCTTTGAAGGCAGCCTTTGAAGCGAGAGAGCAGTGTGAATCAGAAGCTGACAAGGACTCCACTGGTCACACAGTGCAATAGGCAAGGTCATCGCAGAGCCAGAGTAGACCAGAATAGACACGGGAAATGTTGATTTACTGCTTAAAATGTATAAAAATGCAAAGATGTGTGCTGCAGGAAAGAGCGCGGGACAGTTCAGCGCGCCTGTGGGCGGGGCTACACACTGCAGGTACAACTAGAGCAGTCTGAACATTTATTCCATTTATCCGTATGTGATGTCATAACCTGTACGTAATCTGCGTAGGAATTACACAGCATTAAACTTGCAATACCACCGCGTTGTTGAATTCTTCAGTATGATTGGTCAGAAGGCGTTGGTTATTCTTCTCTAGAATAAGCTCTTTTTTGAAAGGAGTCCCGGCTGTAAGTTAGGTGCAGATGTTTATATTAATGCGCTTCATTGCATTACATGGTTTTTATAGTAACAGCTAGTTCACAGTGACGATGGGAAGTTCGGATCATTTTACTGACTCGGATCTTTGAATTTGAATCCGTAATTTCGTTCACTTCAGCAGAATATAATTAAAATGTTACATGTTAAATTCCCCAGCACGTCTAGTACTTTACGCAAATCCCGATCACATTTGGAATAAAAAAAAATAAACTATAGGCTAATGCAGCCAAGGCTGAATTATGAGAAACAGAAATGATTCATTAATAGCTTAGCTGGGTCGCCAGGCTATGCAGTCTGTTAGTTTACATTACCTCCCGATCTGAGTCGTTCTTTTGTCATGTCACATTTGTCACGTCTGTTCCCCGGAAACAGAAATGATTAGTTCATCCCTTGAGTCTTCAGGTTCTAGCCGTTTGTTCATCCTGTGACCGCCCCATAGGCTGAATGCAGTGGGGCTGTGACGGGATGAACGAGCGACTCGAACCCAAAGACTCAAGAGGTGAACTAATCATTTCTGTCTCCTGTACAGAACCTATGGGGATGTTGCAGCGCATGCGTGGTCATGACAAAATGAATTAATCTGTCTCTGAGGCAACTCGTTGTTCCCGAATCATATTAAAGATTCGTTCAAAATGAACGAATCGTTCATGAACGACACATCACTAGTTCACAGGGACTTGAATGGCACACTAGATCTGTGCCATGTCTTATTATCCATGATATATTGGTACAATTCCTCCCCATGATAAGAATTTGTCATCCCGCAAAATGGACGATATAGTTGATGACGTGTTTACACTCCACAACGTGGGCCATCTCAAACATAAAACAGGAACAATCATGGCAGAAGGTGGAGATTAGATTATGAATCCTGCGAGTGTTGGTGTTTGCATTTTCACTGGAATTTGAATTTGCGAATAAAATTCATGTTCTTTTTTTATTCTACCTAATTGGTATAGTTTAGCATTTGACGACGGTCAGGATTAAGTTTTACTTTTTCGGATCAATGTTTGTGTATGCTGATGTGACTTGTTGTGAAAAAGATAGTGCTGGACGCTATTTTCATATCACCATTTATATTGTTACCGCAAACAAAAATACCGGTCAAATATCGTGATATAGTTTTAAGTCTGTATTGCCCATCCCTATGGCACACATGCTAAGAACAATGATAAATGGATTGTCATCATTTAACAAAGAAAAAATGAAACTGATTATTTGGTGAGGATTTCTGTTCATGTAACCTTTACTGAAAAGAGTCTTCAGAGACGAAAGGGTTTTGCACGATTTTGGCTTCTCAGTAAAATGACATGCTCTGTTTTTGATATTATTAATTCCAAAAGAGAGAAAAGAAGAGCAGCTGGTGAGAGAATGACTGTTAATGGCTGCTGTAACATGAGTGACAACAGGAACTGGTCTTGTGGACAATCCAATAACATAAAACATACCTATAAATGGTAATTTTGTAATTAGAGTTTTGTTCTTTGAATGGTTGTGGTAAAATCTTTACACTTTCTACTGTGAATGTATAATGGCTTTTTTAGTAAAATGTTTATGAAATTTAATGATATCAAATTGCATGAAGAATGGAAGGAGGACATTCATCTAATGGTAAACCTTAACATTTTAAAGATGTGAAAATAAGAGAAAGTGTTGCCACCTCAAAGCTCCAGGGTCCATGGTTCTATCCTGAGCTCATGTTAGTCTCTGTGCTGAGTTTCAAATGTTCTTCCTGTGTCTGTATGGGCTTCCTCTGGGTTCTCCGGTTTCCTCCCACCTCCCAAAAACATGGCTGCACAAAATTGCCCCTAGGTGTGAATGAGGTGGTAATGTGTTTTGGTGATCTGTGATGGACTGGTGTCCCATCCGGGGTGTATTCCTGTCTTGCATCCTGTGTTCCACTGCAGCCCTGACCAGAATAATGAATTTACTGAAGATGAATGAATGAATGAATGAATGAATAAACAAATGATAATAAGAATAATGTACGTAGGCATTATCTAACCATGTATATTGAAAGATAAGGTACCGATACATTCCAGAAAAAACATAAATGCTTAAATGAACTGCTTAAATGAACTGCATTTCCTACTACCGAAGTAGGCAATGTACTCTAGAGATGTAAAATCATACATGCATGAGTTTTAAAAATACATTCTCAGCAACTGATCACTAGTACTGTAATGCCTCACTTCCCAGAAAGGTTTATTCTTTGCACTGATACGTTCAGGATATGTGTTCAGGTTGGTCTCTAAGCACCATCTTTAAGCAGGATATTATGGGAAAATAGGGCATGACATTAAACCTGAAAATGAATATCATTTACATTTATTCATTTAGCAGACGCTTTTATCCAAAGCGACTTACAAATGAGAGCACACTCACACACCAATGGTAGCAGAGCTGCCATGCAAGGTGCTAGCTTGCCATCGGGGGCAACTTAGGGTTCAGTGTCTTGCCCAAGGACACTCGGCATGGGATCACCCGGGCCGGGATTCGAACCGCCAACCCCACGATTAGCGGATTAGTGGACAACCCGCTCTACCGACTGAGCCACAGCCGCCCTATCATATGCTATGCTATGCATATCATATGCTAGTTTCCATAAAAAAATTGCCCACCAAAACCTGGGTCTATAATAGCACCATAATAGCAAAATGTTCCTGAGATATTAGTGAATTCAATGAAAAGCTCAATGAAAAGCTAACCCTAGGCCCTAGGTATGGTCTATATCAGGGGTGCACAATACATCGATCGCGATCGAGCGGTCGATCGCAAAAGAAGTGCGGGTAGATCTCCATTCAAGAAAAATATATATAGATGTTAGCGTTGATGTACAGGACAGCCAATCTGAGATCTCGTCTTTTCTCTGACCACGCGTGCGATCAAACACGCCAGCGCTAAAGATAGCGAGTGAAATCACTGAGTTAATCCCTGAGTTAATCCGAATCCCCCGTCTCCTTGCGGGCGCGGGGAAATGTATATATATATATATTTATTTTTTTTTTGAAGTATACTCAGTGTATATATATATATATATATAAATATATAAATAAATGTTTCGCATTTTTAGTGTAGGTAGATCTCCTTGACTGGTCATGTTAAAAGTGTGTGCCCCCCTGGTCTATATGATAGAATAATATTTGAAGACTTTTTCACAGTTAATAAGACATTTTCACAATGTGTGTCATAGCATATATGTTTGCAAACAAAACACTTCTACAATGTTTAAAAAAGCTCTTGAAAAGCAAGGGGTTTAGTCATTTTATACTCAATAAAACGGTGAGTTCAGTCATTTGATGTGCAGAAAAGTTCAGTCAGATACGTGTTACAGTGAGTCACATGTCACGTCATACCTGTCAAAGCCTGTGTTTGCACATAAATGTAAAAAAAAATTGAGCATGGTGACATGGTCTTCAGTCTTGTGCTCGGGTTGACTGTCTGTGCTGAGTTTCACACGTTCTCCCTGTGTTTTCATGGGCTTCATAGGTGTTCCTCTCCCAAACCATGCTAGTAGGTGGATTGGCTATGCTAAACTGCCCCAATATGTGAATATATGTTTATCGCACCCTGTGATGGACTGGCATCGCTTCTAGAGTGTATTCCTGCCTTACACCCAGTGTTCCTGGGATAGTCTCCGGATCCACCACAACCCTGACTAAGATAAAGCTGTCTTTAAGTCTAATGCTAATAGGTTTCTCAGTTCATTGATTTTCTTTATGCTCCCGGTAGTTAAAATCAGATGACGTGCTAAACACATATGAATGAACCAAGATGAGGAAAGACATGGCTCATGGATAGCTAATGGCAGAGGTATTCACACATTGCTGATAATGCCACACCCTTGGCAAAGCGACTTCCTTGCCACCAGCTTGCCATGCAGTGTATGTTTGACCTGCAGCCTTCTGAGGTGACGGGTCTGTTAGAACAAGCGCAGCCGACTTTTCATTTTCTGCAGTAACTCTCAGTAACCTTTTTTCCCCAAGAATTTATCAGGTTGTAAATCAAGCACAAATGCAGTGGATTTGTTTCTGCATCCTATAAATTCTTCTTATGAAAAGGCATGGAACAGAGAAAAGACTGTAAAGACAGTAAAGACTGTAATACTGTAACACACACTGCATTTCCTGAAGTTCTTTTTCCCCTTCAGGATAGATTTTATTTCCTATTATCAAGCACAGTAAACCAATAAATCTGGATCAAGTACTTCCTGGCTGATAAACTGTAATCTATCTGGATGATATCCCTTCTAGTAGTTTTAAACAATCTGCTGTTGGAGAAAGTAAAAAAAAAAAAAACAAAACATGATTTTGCAATTCTTTTACTATCATTGTACAATTCTGAAGCGTAAGCGCTAAAATTTAACATCAAATCAGCTGTTTCCAGTCAGTATGTGGAATGAAATGTATTCATAAAAAATGTATAAAGATATTATATATGTAAAGAGTGATTAGCTCATTTGCCTCACACCTCTGAGGTTGGGGGCTTGATTCCTGCCTCTGCCCTGTGTCTGCGGAGTTTGCACGTACTCCCTGTGCTTCAGGGGTTTCCTCCTCCAGTCCAAAGACATGCATAGTAGGCATCTCTAAACTTTCTGTAGTGTCTGAATGTGTATGCGATTGTGCACTGCCATGGATTGTCCCCCACCACATGCCCCGAGTCCCCTGGGATAGGCTCCAGGCTCCCCACGACCCTGTGTCGGATAAATGGTACAGAAAATGGATAAATGGATGGATATCATGATATGCTAGAAAAGCGTATTGTGACATCATTTATTACACTATCTCTATTATATTATTATATACCCCCCCCCCCCCC
>JAFFST010049062.1:46033-62085 GCA_022414735.1 Noturus placidus | reverse complement strand
AATAAAGCACCCTTTTCTGCTACAATATCAGTTGTTTTAAGCTTTATCTTTGCTATCTTGGTTTTTGAAGTTATGTTTTAATGCTTTCCTGATGATTTCATGACCCTTTTACTTTTTTTGTCCTCTTTTATGGGCTGGCCATCTCATGTCATCTTCTCCAGCTCATTCACTCATTCCTCTCTCTCTCTTCCACTCCCACTGACTCAGTGCTTTCTTCATCAGGGTGGCCATCTTAGGTGGCCTTCCTTGCCAGGGATGAGCCTGCACTCATCTCTTGCAATGTTCACCATCTTCATCTAGAGTAGCGATGGCTGATTAAAAAACAACATTTTGTCCTTCAAGGCTTTGGTAGTCTTACCTTCTTTGTTTTTGATTGATCTCAGCTATCTGGGCAGCATTGTTGTGACCAGGTCCTCTACACCATAATAGGTAAGGGTTGAGTCCATGTCTGAAAGGGGAGAGGTTAGCAGGTGGGGCTTTAAATCTTTTTTTTTTTTCATTTAAAGGGGAATTATGCTGATTATTTTTTTTTTTTTATGAAATAAGGAAATGATCAATTGACAAGATTGAGTATTATTATTTTAAATTGTTTAAATTTGAAATGCCCAATTTGGAAATAGTTATAATATTTCTAAAGCAAGGTTTGGTTTAGTTTGGTGTGAAAACAAACAAGAAAATTTTGTTTGAATGGATTTCAAATAAGTGCCTTTTTAACCACAGACTTGCATATTCCCCTTTAAACATTTGTTCCATGACCAAAACTCTCATGCATGTCTTCTTCAAATTTTCTTCTTCAATGACAAATCAGTAATGGTGATCCTGAAACTAAAATTCTTGTCCCATTTGTTGTCCCAGTGGTTTGGTTTCTTTTCTTCATGTGACTGTTTAATGGCCATTCTACCCCCTCCCTGCCATCTTTTCTCCTGTCAGCATGGTGAGGCCACTCTGTTCATGCTAACCAGAGTTGTGCTTGATGTGACTGTAGGACTGTAGTGTGTCAGCCATGTCTCCCCCTCCTCTACTAATGCCTTTCGCTTTCTCTCTCCACAGCCTCAGCAGCAGGGAGACTCTCTATAAACGCTTTGTGTTTCTGTGCCTTGTGATTCCCATGAGTTGTTGGCTGACTCTTCCGTGTGGACTTTTCAGTTTTCATGGTCTCCTTGTCATGCTAGTGGGATGGCATGTATGATTAACACTCAAATAAGGAGAAATAATGCGGGGTTCTTTTTTGTGGCAGAAAAATGAACCGTGTGACGTTTGAGTTTG
Source organism: Noturus placidus (assembly GCA_022414735.1). Lineage (NCBI taxonomy): Eukaryota > Metazoa > Chordata > Actinopteri > Siluriformes > Ictaluridae > Noturus > Noturus placidus. The sequence goes on along the minus strand of JAFFST010049062.1, from coordinate 60,819 downwards.
TACAACAGCATGATGTAAACATATGAATTCTGCACTGCCAATTTTACCTTACTGACTCTCTGAAGACTGAATGACAAGAAAATTTAAAGCAAATAAAACTAACCAAATGAATATGTTATTGCTCACAGGAAATAAGTATTCTGGATTTAAGTGTAAATCATTATGGGATTGTTTCCTAAAAGCAAAACTGGGTTTTGTTAAATGTGAACTAACTTTATTAAATCACTCATTAAATGATTGCCTTATTTAAAGTATGTTTTTTATATTCTGTTGCTCGGTGGGATTAATAAGTAAAATGTTTAAGTAAGGCATCCCTACTCCTATATGTAAAACTGGCTTATGTACTTCTGTGATAACTGTTATGCTCGCTGCTGGTTGTGTATAGTAATGCTGCTTATTTTGGTTCTGCCTGCCTGTTTTGTAGGGAGCCTGTAGGTGCAGTGAGAGTGCCTGCAGGGTCTGAGAGCTTTGAAACACTGTTTTATCATTGTATGAAAAAAAACAAGAAAGTGGCTGCTAACAACAACAACAACTCCACATCCAAGAAAAGGACAGGTTAGTATTATTTAATTTCTTGTATAAGATCTTACGGTTAAAATTTGTCAGCCTCTGTACCCCATTTGAAATGTATCACCATGTACCACCACATGTGATTTGGCTGGTAGTGTTTGTGACGCTGGTACAAAGCACAGCAGTGTTTGTGATTTTACAGTTTAAACACATACATTTTTATATATTTAATTATTAATATTTACATTTTTAAAAACTTCCTCTGCTGTCATCTGTACAGAGTGTACAAGTGTTATTCTCTGTTTTGATGATGATGTGACATATCAGGTGCATCACAGGCATTTTGATAACAAAATGATATTATACAAAAGTCAGTATTAGCTTACAAAATGAATAGTGTATCTATCGACATACTTTTTTTTTTCAGTTCAATTTTAGTTGTATAGCGCTTTTTACAATAGACATTGTCTCAAAGCAGCTTTACAGAAATATCAACACAGTATACAGATATTAAAGGTGCAAATTTATCCCAACTGAGCAAGCCACTGAGTGGCGATGGTGACAAGGAAAACTCCATAAGATGTTTTAAGAGGAAGAATCCTTGAGAGGAACCAGACTCAGAAGAGAACCCATCCTCATCTGGGTAACAACAGATGAGACATACCTGACATACCTGACCAAACCATGAGGAAATGGGCGGCTATGGCTCAGGTTGTAGAGCGGGTTGTCCACTAATCGTAGGGTTGGCAGTTCAATTCCCGGCCCACATGACTCCACATGCCGAAGTGTCCTTGGGCAAGACACTGAACCCCAAGTTGCTCCCGATGGCAAGTTAGCGCCTTGCATGGCAGCTGTGCTACCATTGCTGTGTGAGTGTGTGAATGGGTGCATGAGACACAGTGTAAAACTCTTTGGATAAAAGCGCTATATAAGTGCACCATGTACCAAATCATTCTTACCTATCAAGTTTTTAGTCATGTTTAGGCAAAATAAGTTTTTACTGCTGCATTTGTTTCCTTACCAGACATGATCTTTGCCAGGCAAGTGTAAAAAATTACCAAAATAAGAACATTTCCACAATGTTTTTGTAAAATATATTAATGTTTTCTTAAAATAGATACAGTATGTCAAAGTATATTGCTTCCAGAAAAACAAAAACTTTGGTTGAACTCCCAAACGGGAGCAAGGTGTGACACACTTCCTGAATTCTCTCTGTTATTCTTTTCTCGGTTTTTTTTAAAGGGACAGAAAACTGAAGAGATTTTTCTTTTCTGAAGAAATTGTTTTTTGTCAGCATTACACACACGACCGACATCTCTCGCTGAAGATAATAAGGCTGATGGCATGGTTCACAGGTGCTGTTTTTATATCACGCGACGAGCTTAATTGCCACATCACCTGATCATGGCAGATGATAGGCATAATGTTACACAAGCTTCAGATACCAGTCATATGCGAGGGCACTTCCCACAGCGTCAAGCAATATTGAGTTCCCTTTGAAAGGAAATAGCATTTTCTCCCTAAACGTATGTGGAAAACTGATTGCCATTCCTTAAAAATGTATTTATTCATAGATAAATAATATGCCTGTAATATGCTCAGTCTCTAGGAACTTTGCTGTTGCCTTTAACCTTTTGCTAGTGTATAAAAAAATTCTATTCACCCTTCCTAACTACAAGATGGCAGTGTCTAGCACCTTGATACATTATTGTGCATGTGTGCACACATGCTGAGACCTTAACAAAAAGTAACATGGTGACACTGTGATGTAGTATTTGCTATAAAATACCATGTGATGTACAGTACAATACAATAATATCAATTTATCTTTTTCATGTGAGCTACAAACTGTTTTTCTGACTTGCGCTGAGAGGGGTTTCTTTCAGTCTGCTGAGTTTTTACTTGCTTTGCCCACCATTTGACCAGTTTTACAATTTAACTAGATTTACTTTTTCTTTGTATTTTGCATCTGACTAGCTCCTAACAAACCTGCTACGAACATGGTTAAGTGTTTTTTTCCCTCACCATACCATGCAGTACAGAAGTTGGTGAAGTAAGCAGATTTCTGCTATCATGCATACATGGGCTGGAGTGGGTCTCCCTCCATTTCCGATATATCTGTTCTGAGCCAGCATCCTCAAGCACTCAATTCCACAGTGCCCACAGTCTCCTGACCAATGACCCTTTGGCTAAACTTCTTCTATTCTAATTTTACGGAGCTTGGTAAAAAGCTCGAGCTTGGTGCATGACCACCACCTATTGGTATGAAGCATTTCTACACTTGTCTTTTGACCACTCTCGCCATCTGAAGACTAGGTGATCTGTAACTTCATTCCATTAGGCTCCTCATAGGCTCGATTTATTCAGCTTTCACAGACTTTGCCAGCATATGAGTAGTGGGATTCTGCTGTGACTCCATACTAATACAGTGAGAGGCTTTCCAAGCATAACATAAGCTCTTTGTGGTTAGCTTGCTTACATTATACACACAGCTTCAATAAAAAAAAAAAAGAGTAATACTGCATGATTCATACTCTTTCAGCTTTTTCTAAGTACCGCAGCTGTTCAACTTACATGCAATGCTTGCAGGCTCCAAATATTGTTGGACAGCCACCTTCATGTGCAGCTCTTTGCCTCAAATGCACTGTTCTGCACAACTCCGGACACAAGGTCTTCACTAGGCCTACGTTTATGGCTACTGGACTGCACCTGAGCTCTGTGACACAATCCATAAATCCATGATAGAATGTGACTAGGTCAGCCTGGGCCACAAGCTTAAGTTAGATACTTGGGGATTTTTCATCCCTATAGATCTGTGATTTTTCCGAACCAAGGACTTACATTTTTACAATGTAGCATTTTCTACTCTGCTTGATATACTTTCACAAGGCAACATTTCAAAGTGTACCAAAATGTGATTATGCAAGTCACATATAAGTGAACTGTCTTCTGTCCTCTGTGTTTTTATGTGTTTTTGAATATGTTCATCAGACCAAATTTAAATGAGGCAGTGATTAGTGTTGTTAGCCATTAGCAAAACAAACATGCTTTTTATGTAATGCAGTTTCCAATATTCATTGCTATATTGGATGGTTTGCTGGTCTGTTGGGTCAGATCGCTTTCTCATCATAAGCAAACTGCTCGAGAGTTCGTTTGCAATTGTTTTTGTGCAGGTCCAAGCATGACGCTGTGTTCATATACAGTATCTCACAATAGTGAGTACACTCCTCACATTTTTGTAAATATTGGATATCTTTTCATGTGACAACACTGAAGAAATGACACTTTGCTACAATGTAAAGTAATGAGTGTACAGCTTGTGTAACAGGGTAAATTTACTGTCCCCTCAAAATTACTCAACACACAGACATTAATCTCTAAACTGCTAGCAACTAAAGTGAGTTTCGTGGTAGGTAGCCCTTTCGCTGGTGTTCACCTCAGTATAAGGGGGGGGGACCCCGCATGCCTCTACAATAGGCTTGCCCTGCTTGCACAGTGACTGGATGGTTCCAGAACGATCTTATGGTCAAATTCAGGGTTCCTACCTAAGGATACAAATACCAATTTATGAATTTGGCAGTTGACCTCATAGTGCTCTGCGAAGATCAAGCTGCAGTAAGTGAACTTATGTGTCTTGTACGTGCCTTACAGTTCTATATGAACTGCATAGCATTTTTGTTCATCAGAGGTATTATTCATCTTTCACAGTGCCAAATATGGCATGCTCCCTTGTCTAATCAGAGATTTGGCCAGTGGAGGATAGGTCATTACCACATCCTATGAACATGATGTGCCATTCCAAGAGGAGCATCTCCTACTCATGGGCAGTAATTAGAGTCATTCCACACTAGGAAATCCGCATCACCATGCACTTAGTTTAAATTCTACAAGGTAAACATAACCTTCTCTAGTGGAATAAGTATGAAGATCATGTCTAAAGACCCTGTGGTAAAGGTTCCTCATGCAATTATGGTATAAGTTATCCATATGGTAAACATTACTCCCTTGTGGGTAGAAGGGGTGCAATAGAACACTATATATGCATGTAACTGTGGTTCTATGAACACCAGAGAACCTCCAGTGGTTACTCTTCTCGGAACCACTTAAAGAAGGTTCAGATAGCTACAGATCGTACAGATACAGATAGCTATTCACAATGGTATTTTATAGTAAATACTATGTCATACAGTCACCCGGTGACTTTTTGGTATGTTCTCAGCATGTGTGCACACATACACAAGAAGGTATGCAGGTGTTAATCCCTGCAGCCTGGCAATTATCTAGAACAACAGCTACATGCGTAACTAGTGGTGAGTTATTTTCAAGTCATGTCATTTTCATTACTGTTGAGCGGAGTGTACTCAGGTGATTATTTTGTGATGTTACACCATAATGTATGTAATTACCTGTATATGGTGGAACTATCATTTGCTGTTTCATGACCAGTGCAGGTTCTAAATGACAAGAAACATTGAAAGTTGTGCAGGGTTCATATACAGTACATGATTGCTGCACTCACACCACAAGGAATTGTGATGTTAACCTTGTAAAATCTGGAGAAAGCGCATGATGATGCCCCGGTAGCAGCAGCACAAACATCCTGGATTGATACACCTCTAAAGAAGGCTCTTGATGCATAAACTCAAATCGTAGTGTGGCATGCAACAATAGACGCTGGATACTAACATCTGTTTAGAGAGCCTCACTGCAACATTGTTGTCAATGTCTTTTTTTGTTTAAAAAAAAAAGTATCTTCCATTTTTATGCCCCAGTGTGTAATATCTGTAAACTTTCGAATTATTAAAACTTAATACATTTTGTTTTCCACTATCTGAAGCAGACTGCAAATTTAATACCTGCCCTTTGATTGTACTAGTTTGTGCATACAGCCATCATTCTCAAAGGGACTTTCAAGGCAAATACACCAAAGGGCATGGGGTACTGGGCTGATATGAAAGACGTAATCCACTGTAGACCCTGCATATTTATTTGGGTGTTATTCTGTTTGAACCTTTTTACATATTTACCTTTAGTAAGTCAGGGCTGTAGTGTCTATCTTTTGTATTATTGTTTTTTATTCCTTAATCTTTCCAGCTTTACCACTTTTGGTCTAGTTTTGCAATGTCATTCTTACTTTATATTTTTCTCTCTAGATGTGTCTTCCTCTCAGACCCAGCTGCAATTCGCATCTCAGGCACCACACCAACGACAAAAGATCTGCTCTCCCACCAGGAAGGGGAGGGACAAAGTACCCCAGAAATCCCCTTACCCCCTCTTATCTTCCATGCTGCGCTGGTCTTGCCCCAGAGAAGACAAGAAAGCCCTTTTGGCCAGTGTGAACTCCCAAACTCCCCCAAGCTACGGCGCGCTGCCTTGACCAGTGGGAGAATCACATACTGATCCATTGATTACAACAGAGGATATGCAGTCAGTATTGAATTTGATTGACCTAAAGATTTATTCACCTTCTCCTTTGGCACAATACTCTCCATACACATGCGTCTTCTGTAAATTTACTAAGGTGCCTAAGTAGAAGTGACAGAGGACAAAAAAATACATTTTCTTTTAATTGAATAAAATATCCCTTGATTTATCAAAAAAAAACAAAAAAAAAACATGTAGACAAAATTAGTTTTTATTTGTAGATATAACACTTAAGAATGAATTATTGTGTATATTATAAAACCATAAGTCCCTCAAAATCTAATTAACACAGGGTTTATCCTTTTCCTCCTACAGAATATACCTCAGAAAAAAAAGTAATTTTGGCACATATTTACAGCACTTATACCATCATTTGTGCAAGCTAGCATTATTTTATAATGAGTTCGATGGCCTCCATTGCAAAATACCAATAATATGTATTATTTGTTCTAGTAAAATGGCATTGATCCAGAGTGTACAAAATTGCTGTTCTTTTTATTATTCAAAGATTTATTCATCAATTAAATATCAAATCATCTGATGCAAAGCACAGACAGAAAATTGTAAGTTAGAACAAAGTCTTTGGATCATAATGCAATACTGATCTGCTGCTATATCGGGATCTGTCATCATAAACCTTTCTGAGCGGTCTGTTATGTGCATTGATGTGTACTAAATTTAGCCGCTTTAGCCCAGTTTTTCTTCAAACACAATGTAAACCCATTTTTATTTGTTGTCTACTCTTGAAACACAGACAATTAGTGCTATTTTTAATATACTTAATTGTCAGTGTGGGGACTGGACATAGCATACAAAACATACTTTTGTACTTTTGGGGCAAAAAAAAATTATAGTTCATTGAACATTAAACTTTGGCATGTTAACAGTGACATTAACACTAGACTGCTAGTATTTTTTCTCTTAAGATATTGAAAAGACTGCCTTTTTTCCAAGGGTTTTTGAGTGACTACATGTTCACGCCTCAGATCCTCTTTTGTACATGAGATGCTTGAGGAAATACATTCAGTTCAGAGAAAAGACTTACGAAAATATCATGGTATATATTGCAATTACCATCTGAGTTTTTCAATGTCTCCTTAAAATCAAAAATTCCAGAAGGTCTCAAAGTTGAAGTAATACAAGTATTGTAATTATTGTACTTTGGCGACCCTTGCACAAATGTCCGTAGAAGTTGTGAAATGCATTGTTAGTGTACTGTTGAACTGTTTTAATCAATTTGATAGAGATATCAAGTATTAATACATAGACTATATTATATGTACACCAAGGCAGTACTGTAAAGTAGATATTGTGCTAACAAATGAAGACAACATAAACCAATGAGAATTAACATGTCACTTAGTCACCGGAAACATAATGGCAAGTTTTCTAGACTCCTTTATACTTAAAGTGAACTACTTAAAGTAGCTTGTCCATTTTTGTTAGGCGAAAAAAAGCATGGATTATCCTCATCTTTTGTTTTTCCATCCATTTGTAAATCTTCATGAGGTACAACGAAGGTGTGTGACATTAGCAAACTGATGCATTTCTAATCCCTTAAATGCTTTATTATGTCTAGAGCTTACTAATATCTGCTGATTTACTACATGCATCAACATGAAACATTAGCATGTACTGGATCAGTTTAGTTCTAACCGATGATGAATGTATGATTTGGCTTGAAGAGTGTTTGTTAAAAACTTGTTTTTAAAGCCTGCGGTCTTATTTATTTTATTATTTTTTTTTTAATTTTTAAAGCCCGTTGTTAAACTACTTATTCATTTGAACTGACTCACCAAAATACTCTCTTTTCCCTAATCTTCTACTAAAGTGTCCAATACAGCATGTCTATGAACATGGAGCAACATTTAGAATGTTGCTGTAATCTGCAAAAAGCCAAAAATGAACCCTGTGTAGAGATATTCATTGATATTCAGAGCTGTTCGTTGATATCCAGATACTCAAGAGATACATTGGATTAAAGAAAGTGGGAAAGTCTAACTGCATAGAACGTTTTCCTTTTCCAGAACATCAGTTGGCTGATGGACCGTACAAGTCTGTATTTGCTTGTGGTGGTGTTTAATCCCCTCATACATTATATGTATCAGTATGTAAAGTTGCTTTTCATGTTTAGTACATTGGGAGCCATTGTAGGACACCCATTTATTGGCCTTTAGCTGTCCATTGAAGCTAAGGACATTTTTGTTAAACATTTGTCCAGTTTGGGTTTTTTTATTTTTAATTTATGTTAGTCCTACAAAAACCACATGTTTACATTACTCAGAGATACAGTGCGAGGACGTGGCACATCATCCTCATTTTGACTTGGTGCTATGTCTTTTTGAACTCTTGTGGTGCTGTATTCCACATGTTAAAACAACTCATGTACAGTCCTCTTCATGCCGCTGTGGTTCCTCTCATCAAGGTCTTTCAATGAGTAGGGTTATAAGCAATAATAACATACTAAAAAGACAACACTTGCATTCTCATTCTGTGTCACTGCGAAGATCAAAAAGGCATGTTTAGCAAGATTCATTTCCAATAACAGATTTAGTCTCAGATGTAATTGAAGAAATTGCATACTTATTTGCATTTGCATAAAGATTTGCCGATCAAATTAAAAATGTAACCAGGGTATAATAATAATAATAATAATAATAATAATAATTTTAAAAATGTCCCATTGAGCATGGACATGGACAGGACCCAGCAACGCAATCATTTACAACACAGTCTGGAGAATTAAATGCAGTATTTGTTTTTACAGTGATTTTTACACACGAGTTCAAGTGAGTTCCATGTGAACCCGTCAGATCCTATTTAAGATTTCTGTACATGCTGACAGGTTTTCTTTAGATGATGCTTAAATGGATTCTGTTATCTCCAGAACATGCATGGAGACCTGAGCTAATGCCGCTCTCTTGTAGAATATAACTACTGCTGTATATGTAGACAAGCCCCCCCCCCCCCTTGCTTGTTAGGAAAAAAAATAGGGCTCATGCACATGAATTTGTCATATCAGCTCTTTAGATTGCCTGTACGTTGCTTAGAATGCTATTTTTTCACAGTGCTTTGTGAAACTCAGCCTTTTTATGTTGTATCGTGAACTACTAATTTCACATTTGTCAGCTTTCATTCACTTGGACATGTGTTTCTTCCTCATTGCTTTTCATGTTTACCAGCACTAAGAATCTAGAATGTACTACAACATTATGCACTAATTTAAGACTGTTTTAAGATTAAACCTCATACGTTAGAGATCATGCTAATTGGAAGCATATTTCAAACTTCATTCTTGTACATTTTTTTAAAACTTAAATTGATTTGTGTTCTATAGAACTTGTTTACAATTTATTTCATGTAGACAATTTCTGGGCTGACTTTTGCATATGTTTGTCATTCTTTTCCACCTCAAATGCAGTGTAATGAGACTGTTCACGTGTTGAAAAAACACCAATAATAGATCCTTTTCATTTTTTTTCTTTGTAGTTGAATGATTTCATTCTTTGAAGTGTCACTGGTAGGTCTGATTTATTTCAGGTATTATTCTTAAACAGTATGGTGCTGTACCAAAGCCTTATGTAAAATATTGTTCTAATGTATTGTTTCACTCTTCTGCCACTGCTGTTAAGACAAGTGAACATTCTTCAAGAAAATTGGGACATATTGCTAGCCAAACTGACTAATACCACTATAATGCAGTGTGCCTCGAATTCCTCGTCCTTGAATAATACTGCTCAGTATAGGCAGGGACGTGAAAAATTTTCACATGCCCAGTAAAACAGTAAGATTTGGTGCCTGGTGTGTCTTCTTCATGTCTGCTGCTAGGAATAAATGTTAACGGTGTCTCATATCTGTATAACATTATCTGAATCATGTTGTGTGTCTCCACTGTTTAACTCTTTTGGACATTGAGGGAAGAATTGAAAAGGGATTTATATGAATGGCATTATCTGATATGGGAAAAGTCCCACAAAACACATCTATTTCCTCCTCAAGATCATGCAGTCATGTTCCAACCAACCTGAAATATTATATCCATATGAAAGCATTTTCCAAGATCTGCTTTCAGAAACAAGACAGATTAGGGGTGCGTATAGGCTGTCATGTTTTTAAGCTGTCTCAGATGGTCCATTTGAGCTAATATAAAGTGGAGTAGTTCAAATAGCATTGTTTACATCACCAGATGCCCAGATATGCACATTTTAGCAAGTTATGTTGTCATTTTCCAACGCTTCGTCCCATCTAATAACTCTCTAAAATTTTTTGTATTTTGATATAATAAAATACATGAGAGTGTACTTGAGTGTCTGTGGCTGATTTATTTTTGTATTTGCTTTACATTTTGACTGATGCATGTCAATGCCGGAGACTGGTGTAAATGTAAACTACTCTGTCACCACAAGATGTTGGTATTAAGCTAGTTTCCTGGCACTTTTGCTGTACGCTACTAATTATATCTACAGTAAACTATAACGTGCATGTGTGTGTGAGGTACAGTATATATAAGGTATAAGATTTACTTGGTCAAAACAAACCATTTATTATAAATCAGTATATAATCTGCAATTAATTGATTATAAGTCTAATGCGAATTACTACAAATCATTAAAAGTACATTTAACAAGATTAAAGATCCAGAAATTTAGCATATGATAAGTTAAACAAGTGTATATTTTAATCTGGATTTAAAAAAAAGAATTTTTAGCTTGATAGCCAGAAATGCTGTCAATAAAGTTTCACTGTCCCAACTGATTAATGTTTGGTATTTATACTTAATATAACACATCATACATAATATAATATACTTAAAAAAGAAAGAAAGAAATAAAACTGTATGTTTCCTTTGTAGCTTGAACTACTAAGTCTAAACCAGGGGTGCCCAATACATCAATCGCGATCGACCGGTCGATCGCAAAGGAAGTGCGGGTAGATCGCCATTCATAAAAAAAAAAATATGTTAGCATTGATGTACAGGACAGACAGTCTGAGATCTCGTCTTTTCTCTCACCACGCGTGTGCAATCAAATGCGCCAGCGCTAAAGACTATCGAGCGAAATCACTGAGTTAACATATTTCAGTCTTTAAAGACAAAACCCAGCTCCCAGTGTGCAAAATAATATCACTCACCACGGACGGTGAGTCCGCAATGGTTGGCAAGTGCAGGAAAGACGATGCTTTCCCTGACTTCCGTAATTACCACTGCATAATGCACCAACAAGCCTTATGTGCAAAAATGCTAATCATGAACGAGATCATGGATGTGGCAACAAAGATCGCCTGTTCTATATGTGCTAGATCACTTCAAAGACAGCTGTTCCATGCACATCTGGAGATGCAGACTGTGACCATTCTGAACTCCTGCTACACGCTAACGTGAGATGGCTTAGTAGGGGTAAATTCCTTACTCACAGGGGAAAAGTACCCAAACATGAGGAAATGTGCAACCTCCTTGACTGCATTATTTGGCTCTACTTATTTATGTGAGTCTGCCTGTTCCCACATGAAGATTATGAAGTCCAAAATACTGTTCCACAATGAATGATCATCATTTGGAGGCCTGCTTGAGGCTGGCTACCAGCAGCGACTGTCCGGACTTTGCAACTCTGTCTGTTTCTATTCAGTACACGTCATTAGAGTAAGGTACTGACCAAAAATGTACTGAATTGTAGTGTGCCATAAGGGATCATATATATATATATATATATGTGTGTGTGTGTGTGTGTGTGTGTGTGTGTGTGTGTGTATATATATATATATATATTTCGCATTTTTAGTGTAGGTAGATCGCTTTGACTGGTCATATTAAAAGTAGCTTGCAAGTCAAAAAAGGGTGTACACCCCTGGTCTAAAATATCCAAAATGTTAACTGAATGTCTGAGAAAAACCTTGTATGGGGAAATGGCTTGTGTATTTTCAGTCTTCCTTTTTGACTTGGCCACAAGATGGCTCACTTCTGTGAGAAACATGATCCAGTGAATGAGAACATTTCTACCACATCAGAGTCTGCTAGATTTAAATTAATATTATTTTAGTTACTAGATTAAAAATTGATTTTGTAAAAATCTTGAACCAAAGCTGAAGTAACCTTGCCAAAATCAGTGACAGACGGTAAACCTGGTGACTCTTAGATCCCTAATCACTAGTGTCATGAACAAGAGAATCCAAAATCCAATGTGCTACCTTTAATAACCCCATTTAGTATTTATTGAAAACACTGAACTTGTTTATTGGTACTGAAAAATACAATTTGATGTGTATAAACATCAATTTTCCTTGGTCTTAGTTTCTACAAGGGTTTCTGGATTAAACCTTCTTTTCCTAAGAGTCAACTGTCCAACTTCAGTGAACACCAAGTGGTCTGTTTTTGTAGCCAATTGGCCTCAAGGTTCAATATGTGTGTACATGCTTTTCTTTTTTTTTCTTTCTTTTTTTCCTCACCCTTGTGTGTAAATTCTAAGGACTGTTGTGTGTTAAAAAGCCCATGACTTCAGCAGTTTCTGAAATACTCAAACCAGTCTGTCTGGCTTTTACAACAAAGCCACTGAGGTCCGACTTTTCCCCCATTCTGATGTTTGATGTAAATATTAAACGAAGCTCCTGACTTAAATATAAATATATACGCATATAAACATTTGAACTGTGTTGGAACTTTTGACAAGCTCAGCTCAATGCAAACTTGCACAATAACTGTTCCCTGGGGTAGGCTCCAGTCCAGGCTCCCCATAAGCCTATGTTGGATAAGCGGTATGGAAATTGGATGGATGGATGAATGGGTAATTATTTTGACTAGAAAATTTGTATTTCATATCATATTAGGATATCTAGGGTAGTGCTTGAATAATGTGCATGTTCTGTGTGCATGTGAGTTTCGTCCCACCTCCCCAAAATATGCAGGTAGGGGGATTGACGACACTTTTCCTCCGTATTTATTCAGGGACAGTGGTGCAGCAGGTAGCGTTGCTGCCTCATAGCTCCCTGGCTTGCTCCTATCCTCAGGAGATCTTCAGATCCTTTTGAAATTTCAGTCTCTCAATGTCCATGGACTGGATTCTCAAAAACATGCTGAAGTGGATTGGCAACTCTAAATTGCCCCTAGGTGTGAATGGGTGTGTGATGAACAGCTATCACACTTGGCGTGTATACCCACCTCAGATAGGCTATGATTCTTGGGATAACTCTAATCAGGATAAAACACTTACTGAATATTTAAGTTAATTGAAATAACTCAATTGAATGTACATGAATCCAAGATCAAATCCTTGTTTTTAGTGGTGTTCATGAGGAATAATATCTACTAAACTTTAATAACAAAAACTTTATGACAGAATCAAGCTAATATTAAATTGATACAACATAGATTTACTATGTATAGGGCTGTAATATTTCTGATTTGGGGCAGACCCTGTGAGCTGGAGTATATTACTAAGCATCTGTTTTTAACTGATCGTGATTATGTGAGGGAAAGTAAACCTCAAGGAGAGAGTTGAAGTAGGGGGTCCTTTTGAGCTGGTCCAGTCCAGTTTTGAGTTAACAAGAGCCTGGACTAGTAGCTGTGTAGCTTGTTCGGCGAGGTAGGGTCTGATTTTCTTGATATTAGTGTAACTGGTTGTAGTCTGTGATTTGTTTTTTTTTAATCCATAAAAAACTAAAAATAGTCGGATGGCAACTGGGTCAACTCTTCATTTATTGTCTGATAACACAAACAAGCAGCCTCCCTGAGTGAATCGCCCTTACAATGTGCTCTATAAATTAAACATGATGTGTGATGGTCACCATGTGCTCTCATTTCCATATTAACAAAAAAAAAATACTCAAAAAGGAGGGTAAAACAACAAAAATCACAGGTAAATAACATAATACACACAAATTAAAATGAGTATATATGTATATAAATGATGATTTAAATAAAGATGAAACAAGATTATATAGAACTCAAAATTAAACCTACCTCTCCAATTCAATTTACATTTATTCATTTAGCAGACGCTTATATCCAAAGCGACTTACAAATGAGACACACTCACACACCAATGGTAGCAGAGCTGCATGCAAGGTGCTAGCTTGCCATTGGGGGCAACTTAGGGTTCAGTGTCTTGCCCAAGGACACTTTGGCATGGGATCACCCGGGCCGGGATTCGAACCACCAACCCTACAATTAGTGGACAACCCGTTCTACCGACTGAGCCACAGCGCCAATTACAATGTGAAAGGGAAGAGGAGGAGCCAAAACAGGAAATTACACAGACCAACGACATCATGACAATTAAAAGGGAATGTACTCACACAAATAGACAGCTACATCTGGGGCCCGTTTCACGACGGAGGTTAAGTGAAAACTCTGAGTGTGTTAAGCCTGAAATGAGGGAAACTCTGGGTTTTCCGGTTCAGAATGGGAGGTATGTTAAACCCGAGAAAGCAGAGTAAGTCAAGCCCGGTTCTGAAAGAGAGGTAACTTCTACTCAGACTCAGTTACCATGGCAACTTACTCTGTGAACCTAACCTGGTCGGTAGCAGGTTTTCTTCGGTAAACCCAGAGTTTCTTTAGGTCTCCTCCCCTTTTTTAAAGAGGAAGCGGTGTTTAAACACCTCATTGATCTTTCGGTACATTCATTCACTGCACACATTTCAGTCACGCAGAGAACATCAAAGGGAATGAAATGGCATGTCCTTTTATGGACACCCTGAAGATGAAGAGGCTGGATTAATTCTTAGGGTGTTACATTTATGTCGGGAGAGGATTTTGAGGCCCAGAGTGGATTTTTTGTCATATACATTTACATTTATTCATTTAGCAGACGCTTTTATCCAAAGCGACTTACATGAGTGCACACTCACACACCAATGGTAGC
>JAFFST010049062.1:16482-37073 GCA_022414735.1 Noturus placidus | reverse complement strand
ATATGCACAAGTAATCAAAACACAAATCATGGCAGTGAACCTAAGCATGTCTATTCTGCTGAGTAGAATTGTGGGATTACCAAAGAGGACATGTACAATGTCACAATTCAGTCTTTCCATATTTAAAAAAAAAAACAAAAAAAAAACAAAAGTGTTGTGGACAAACATAAAACATCCAGTTAGACCACCAAATGTTCATCCGTCCATCTTCTATACCGCTTATCCCTCCTTCAGAGTCATGGGAAACCTGGAGGATATCCCCGGGAGCATCGGGCACAACGCAGGGTAAACCCTGGACAGGGTGCCAATCCATCGCAGGGCTAATTGTAAATGTGCAACAGTGAAATTTATTAACAACTTAAAACATGTTTAAGAAATAAAACCATTTTCAAAATTCAAGACATGAAATATAGCGACATCTTCAGGACGACAGGAGAACTACATATAATATTCATATATCAAGTAAAGCATGCGCATTAAGAGTCGATATCGTTTCATCAAATTGAAGATCGATTAAAATCAGAGAATCGATATATTTTACCCAGCCCTATTTTATATAGTGTGGCATTTCTTTTGTCATAATTGAATGACTGCTTTTGTTTGTCTTGATTTATGGATTTATTAGGTGCTTGTTTATTTAAAAAAAAGTTTAATGAACGCCAATAATATAACATATTTTACAGATTTGTTTTCCTATAATAATATTAGTCCCTGACCTAATGAACTAGCATGAGGATGTGTGAGAAACTCCAAAGCACACCCTGGATCCAGTCACTCTGTATAAGGGCGTCTGCTAAATGCTGTAAACAATAAAAACAAGCAGTTTAAACTTGACAGTATCGTTCCACTTATGAAAGTGCAGTAGTCCATGCAAATTAATGATTTTAAATCATATAATTGAGGTTTAAATTAGGTTAGTCTTCATGTGCGTAAATTTACACGAACGCATGAGTACGAGTGGGATACGAAAGTTTTCCCGAAATTACAGGTTTTTCTTGAATACCAGATTTCTTGTCTAAATGTTCCTACGAGCGATTTATAAACAAATCCCTTCGTATCTAGTTTGATAAATGAGGCATGGTGTCTTGTTTTTCTTCCCAAACATGGTGAACGAATACAAGTTTTGTTAATATTAAAGAACACAAGAAACCTGGACCAACCAGTCCACACTGCAGTGTAAATTAACCTCTATCCAGAGAGATATTTGCTGCATTCTCAGAGGCAGTGTGGATGTCCCACATACTTCAGATCAGGTGTACAGAGGAGACAACACCATTCCTTTGTGCCCTTGGAGAGAGGATGTGGTCAGCAATGTAGGGCGGAGCAATGTAGGGTAAAGTTCTGATTTCTCGCAGATTTGAAATGTCTGATTTCCCAGTTCCAGTTAATGCCCCAAGCTGAGGTTAACTCTTAAACTATTAAATCCAAAATCATTAGACCGTCACTCAGCACTGTTTTTATCAATGAGGTAACTGAAGCCAAAGTGTTCCTGTGGTTCAAAGAGTGGCGTTGACATGCAATCAGATTTTCCTCAGATGTCTTTGCTTTCAGCGTGTGATCTTGGCGCTAGTATTTGTATGATATCATAGACAAATGATTTCAATCAAGCTTTTCGCATCGAGTTATTATTCTGAACATCACGATTGGCACATCACGTCCTTTCTATGTTTTGTTCTTGATGAAAGAACGTGAAAGGATTTCATGCGCCCATTATCTCAGTCATGTTCTCACAGTTCATTCTATAAAAAGTGGATCAATTATTAATCTTATACACAAGATGCTATCTTGTTGGAATGAAACGTATAAGCCTGCAGCATGTTTGTTAGCAAGCTTTACCTCTCATGAGAAGATAGTGATCTCAAAGGAGGCTGAAACGGTTAGCAGATCAGATTCCGTGGAAATAAAGGAGACAATGGAGGTGAAAATGTATGATCTGTTTAAATTGTGTTTTGCCTGAAGAATTCCTATGAGCATTAGTGTTTCCTCCACAGCAAAAGGCACATACTGTATTGTACTGCACGGGAGGAATTTTAATCCGCAGATTGTGTGACATGAACATTGTTCGTTGTAATACAGTGTTGGGTGAATTTTGTAGGCTGCACTACAAAGCAATTGCACCATTTTTATTTGAATATTTTTAAGATATTATTGAAAATATTTAGATAATTGGTCGCGTGACATTTAGGGAATAGTCTCGCATATTCACAGAGGTGTTTCTGCTGTCTCTGTGCCCTGCCTGCATGGGGCGGCTGGTAGAAATAGGCTCGCAAAGATAATGTTTTGATTTTGGCATCCACGTTAGATTATTTTTCTGTTAACGCATGCTTTAAGGTTGAATATTTTTGGACTTGTGCAGAATAGTACCAACAACGGTAGTTGAAAGAAAAATACACATATTGGTATGGAAGAAGCGAAGCTGGGGCTGATTTCTTTCTGATTAATTTTTTCAGCAGTGATGTGAAATGCAGTTGCTGGTGTAACGAACACGAATGAGGTGGATTGTTTACTGTATAATCCTTTTTCCTTTTTGCTCCAAAATGCCTTTGGATGAGAAACTAAAAGTAGATTGACTAAACACACATTGTCTAAAGTTTAAATTAGACCAAAGGACAGAACTGTAATTTGAGTGTTTGTTTTGTTTGAACAAAAGGAGTACCATATTTGGTATGAGTCTAGTAAAGTTATACAGACCTGGAACATTCTTACGTCATCGATGAGACCTCATGGTGTAATGCATTACTCAGCCGTAACAGTTTCATTATTGAGCTACTGACTGCTATTAGATTTTCTCCCTCCCTTTTATCATCTAATTTAGTGAGAGAAAGCTCTCCGATGCAGCTTTCAGTGCTGTGCACGCTGTTCCACCTGAGCCCTCTTCAGTCCCACATCACCTCAGGGGCAGGGCTTCCATCCAGTGCACGAGTAAGGATTGGATTTGTCCTCCTTTTCCAGTCGTAACTGGACACGGCAGAATGCACACCCTTTCTGCAGCAGTACCAGCTTATTTGAAACGCTCTTGGTATACAAGTGGAGCTCTTTAGACTCATCCGAATCTGGATTTTTAAAGGAGAGGAGGGGCTGTGTTTGCTGAGCCTCGACTGACTGATGGATGAGCCTACAGTATATGCAGCGTGATGGGTTGCCTATGTTTGTGTTAGGTGGAGTCCTTCTTAAAGCATTTGTCAGTGTGGTGCAGGCTGGCCTGATGAAGCACGGAAGGTTACGGTGTGGTGAGGAGTGACCATTTTCTCTCTTTTTGCTTGATGATTATTAAGGAATAGAAGTGCATGCTGGTGTGATAAGTAGTGAGGTAATATGTAGCTTCATGCAGAGATGTTGTTTGCTTGTTGGCTTAACACGATGCTTTTCCTAACAATATTGTAATAACGTGTTGAAGAATTATAAGTAATGTACTTGATTACAGAAATCACATGTATTGCTTTGTCAGCTTATTTTGGTATTTATTCAGTGACGTTCCTTAGACCTTTACTGCTACTACATACTGTATGTGTTACACAGATAGTAAATTAATACAAGTAGTTCTCTTAAACCAATCAGCTGTCATCATTTCAATTTCAATGCACTGCTCAACTAGGTCATTTAGCCTCCTGTGCGCTTGCATTAGTTTTTGCTATAAATAAGCCATGCTTTAATATTCCAGTGCTCTGTTGAGTTTATTATAGGTCTCTACTTTCTTTACATTGCTTTGGAGATCTAAATGTCTCTGTTCGTTGTTTTTCTGGACTGATGCAGTACATTTTGAATGGTATTTTTAAAGTGGTATGGTGAAATGTGTTTATAATGATAATAATGATAATGATAATAATAATAATAATAATAATAATAATAAGCAGAAGAAGAAGAATTCCCAGGCATCCAACGTCTATTTTTTTAAAGTGTGGTAAAAATAAAAGGTTTAATTAAATTCTGATTATTCATAATATAGCGTTTATTTTATATGAATATGAGAATATGTATTTGTATTAAATTCAATGCATTTTTTTATGGGATAGCACTTTTAACAATGAACATTGTCACATGGCAGCTTTACATACATATATAAATTCAGGATCTACATTTTACATGTACAAGTTTATCCATAATGAGCAAGCCAAAGGCAATGGTGGCAAGGAAAAACTCCCTGAGATGATATCAGGAAGAAACCTTGAGAGGAGACTCAAAAGGAAACCCATCTTCATCTGGGTGACACCGGATAGTGCAATTCTAAATAATTCCCCTCTATAACTGTGTGCTACATGGCCAAAAAGTACACTTATGTAACCAGGAAATTCACTACAGTTTTCCCAGGAAACTGTTCACTGATTGAGACTTGAGTGCAAACCTATTCATGGCAAAGCCTAAAGCCATCTTCACAGTTTTTAACTGGTGCCATGTCATATTTAGATAGATGGATATATAGATAGATACTTTATTGATCACCCGAGGGGAAATTCAAGAAATTTGTATGGCTGGACAAGTTTAGATCTGGATGCTCTTTACTAATTCGTAGACCTAAAATTTATACCTACTTGTTTTTCTCTCATTAGCTTTTCAAACAGTGAACATTGCTGACATGGCTCTTCCTGTACTTAGCTCCACCCTGTAGGCTGTCCATCTTCCCACTTAATCATTCCTCTCTCTTTCTGTCTGTCTCCAGCTAACTCTGACCGGTGATGAGAACGATCTGACGCGCAGCAGCCTCAACTCCAGGGAACTGGTGTATCTTGTCCAGATTTGTTGTCAGGTACGTGTGTGTGTGTGTGTGTGTGTGTGTGCGTGCATGTGTTTGTGAGCTCTGTAGAGTCCTATTATCCTATTAGTTTGTTATGGCAACAGTGGGGAAATTCAAGCTTTGTTATTATGGTAAAAAAAAGAAGAGGGAAGTTATAAAAAGAACTGCACGCTTGGATCAAAAAGGCAAAACAACCACACGTAGTGCACTTAATCTTTTTCTCACTGCACTGCACTTGAGAATAGAGTCAGATGTAATTGCTGCAGTGTGAAGAAATATGTTCTATATAAAGTTTTTTGTTTTTTATACTTTGTCCCCTGCACAAGAGCAGCAACGTATGTTACATTTCGTACTGCTGGAATGATATGTATTGAGGGCATGTTGTGTTTAAACAAGAGGATTTCACTCCAGTGTGGTTCACATCTTTCTGTTCTGATCAAAATCTCATTATTCAGTTGTATGAAATGTAGATGGACCATGTTCAGCTGGATTTAGACATTAAGTTTATTGATTGTAAAACAAGACTGTGTACGAGTCAGTATCAGGAAATGGTACCTTCATCCTTTCTCTTTTGCACTTAAATCGTCTTCACCAATAGTAATGACTTGCGGTGTAGAGCAGCAAATGATTATATCTTTAATCTTGGCTATTTTTTGGATTTGCTTTGATTGTGTTGATCTGTGTATCTAAATGGTACTAAATTATTAAGTTGGTATTTCACATAATTTACTACTTTTACTATGCTGTTGCAAGTTTATCGAACCACTTCCATTATGTAATAATAATAATGTCAACTGACATTATTAATGTACACTGATGTAGTCAGTTTCACCTAAACAAGCAGTAGCCTACAGTATAAATAATGTCAGTTGTGATACTTTGGTACAACAGGCTCCTTTGCAAACACTGCATTTGAAGCCTACTAATAGTGCCTTTCCAAATAAAGGATTTACATGTGCATATTTCCTCCAGCTTAATATTTGATAAACAGACAGCAACCTGTTAGACTTGTTATGGCTACTACAAGCATGATCATAGCAAATCAAAAGGCAAGCATGGCTATTAAACAAGTCATTCAGATTGATACAATAATGGCATTTCTATCTACTGCATTATGTTTGTTCTTACTCTAGTTAATACGTAAATATTATTACATTATCTACAGTCTAATCCAAAACTACTGGGACGGCAAGACCAATTAATTTGTTTGTGCTATATACCAAAGACATTTGGGTTTGAGATCAAAAGATTGATATGAGATCAGAGTTTTGAATTTCAGCTTTTATTTTTTGGTATTTACATCTAGATATGTTAAATAACTTAAAACATGGAACCTTTTGTATCAGACTACCAATTTTTTCCAAAAAATTATAGGAACATGTAATATTTGGTTGCATATCCCTTGCAGTAACTGCCTCAAGCCTGCGACTCTCCAACATCAGCAAATTATTGGTTTCTTCTTTTGTAATGTGTTTCCAGGCTTTTACCGCAGCCTCTTTCAGTTGTTTGTTTCGAGGGCTTTCTCCCTTCAGTCTCCTCTTCAGGAGGTTTTTTTTTTTTTCAACCTCATGAAGTCCTTTGTTGAGTTTGCATTGTGCTTTGGATCATTGCCTTGCTGCATGCTAAAATTCCTGTAAACGTCCTAATTCATTCAATAAAGATTAGTGAGGCATGACTTGCAGCCATGCAAGCCCAAGCCATGAAAGAATCCATCATGTTCCACAGTTGAGCTTGTATGTTTTTAAACATGAGCAGGTCCTTTCTTTCTCCACAGTTTGACCTGTCCATCACTTTGGTAGAGGTTAATCTTGGTTCCAGAACTTTTGTGACTCATTTCACAAAATGAGATGTATTTGTTTGCGAATTCCAATCTGGCGTTCCGATCTTACTACTGATGAATGGCTTGCATCTTGTGGTATGGCCTCTATATTTCTACACACAGTCCTCTTCAAACAGTGGATTATGATACCTTCTCTCCTGCACTGTGAATGTAGTTGATGATGTCATGACTTTTGTTTTTGGGGGTTTTTTCACAACGTTCTTCACAATGTTTCTGTGGTCAGTTTTTGTTGATTTCCTTGGCCAAACCATTTGGTGTCTGTGTCTCAGTAGTGGTGTTTTTTTTTCTGGGACATTCCAAATTGTCATATGGGCTATACACAATGCCTCTGATTGATTTTTCCCCTTTTTCTTAGCATCAAAATGGCTTCATTTTTCTCCCATATCTCTAGTCTTCATGTTGGCTTATAATTTTTAACAACGAATGCAGTCTTCACAGGCTAAAACCAAGAATAGATGTTGAGAACTATTTATTGTTTAAGCAATTATTAATCCAACAGGACACACCTGTTGATATCAAGGTATCAATACCTGGGTATCAAGACGCTACTGCCTGTCACATGTCCCAGTATTTTTGCTTGCCTAAAAATTGGGTGGTATGATACAAAATGTGCTATGCTCTATGTCGTTTAACATATCTTCATATACATACCTGGAAATAAAAGTTGGAATTCTAATCTCTCTTCTCATATTCATCTTTTGATCTCAAACTCAGTCTACAGCAAAAAATCATGAATTGGCCTTGCTGTTCTAATAGTTTTATAGGGGGCTGTAGATACCTTTTTTAAATTAGCATACCCGATATATCTGCTATAATACTAATCCTGGACAAGCATTAAGTGACTTTGCTAAGCAGAAAAGTGGCACTTAAATAATCAAAAATTAGCAGTTTGGTAAATGATTAGTATGTGCATTAAAAGTGATTGGGACCAGGTGCCAGAAAGTCCAGGTGTAAAAAGAAGAAGAAGAAAAGGGGGGAAAAAGATGATAATGGGAGCTTTATGTCCAGTAGTTTCTCTTTCCTATTACTTTGGTTTTGGGCTCCTCCTTTATATTTATAATCAAAAGGCTTACTGATTGTTTTGCTAAGTAGGCTGGCAGCTCCTACACTGAATAACTTCATGTATGCCAAGCAATGTCTTTGGAACAACCATTAATAACTTCTAAATTATCTGATGAGATTAGACATATTTTATTTGACCTATAATGTATGTTTCCCAGACCCCTAGATTTCTACAAATCAGGAACGCCATGGATTAGCACAACATAATGAAACATTTAATTAGGAAAATGCCCCATTGAATGTGAAATTGTAATGCATTCGGTATAATAGAAAAGTAAACTGTAGCTAGATTTATTTGCCTTTTATTGTCTGCTTTTAAAAGGCATAAGGTAGAAGCTAAGGTGGTTAAATTGAGTATTTTGAATTGAGTAATTTAACTGTTGGATAGTGCCATTATCCCCACATCCACAGTTTGGAGTAAACGGTTAGCCACACAGTGGCATCAGTGACCAGGCGTAGCTGATTTGTAGGTACCAGTGCAAGTCTATCATGTACATGTGCACCATTAGTTATACCCCTGAATACTGTCAACTTGAATATGATAGATAGATAGATACATACATACATACATACATACATACATACATGTATGTATGTATGTATGTGCTGGTCATATAATTAGAATATCATCAAATAGTTGATTATTTCAGTAATTCCATTCAAAAAGTGAAACTAGTATGATGTATACATTCATTACACACAGACTAATATATTTCAAGTGTTCATTCCTTTTAATTTTGATGATTATAACTGACAACTAATGAAAACCGCAAAATCAGTATCTCAGAAAATTAGAATATTACTTAAGACAAATACAAAAAAAAAGATTTTTAAAAATGTTGGCCAACTGAAAAGTATGAACATGAAAAGTATGAGCATGTACAGCACTCAATACATAGTTGGGACTCCTTTTGCCTGAATTACTGCAGCAATGCGACATGGCATGGAGTCAATCAGTCTGTGGCACTGCTCAGGTGTTCTGAGAGCTCAGGTTGCTCTGATAGTGGCCTTCAGCTCTTCTGCATTGTTGGGTCTGGCGTATCGCATCTTCCTCTTCACAATACCCCATAGATTTTCTATAGGGTTAAGGTCAGGCGAGTTTGCTGGCCAATTAAGAACAGTGATACCATGGTCCTTAAACCAGGTACTGGTAGCTTTGGCACTGTGTGCAGGTACCAAGTCCTGCTGGAAAATGAAATCTGCATCTCCATAAAGTTGCTCAGCAGCAGGAAGCATGAAGTGTTCTAAAACTTCCTGGGTGACCTTGGACCTCAAAACACAGTGGACCAACACCAGCAGATGACATGGCACCCCAAACCATCACTGACTTTGGGAACTTTACACTGGACTTCAAGCAACGTGGATTCTGTGGAATGCCTCTCCTCTCTTCCTCCAGACTGTGGGACCTTGATTTCCAAAGGAAATGCAAAATTTACTTTCATCAGAGAACATAACTTTGGACCACTCAGCAGCAGTCAGAAGCGAGACGCTTCTGACGCTGTGTCTTGTTCAAGAGTGGCTTGACACAAGGAATGCGACAGCTGAAACCCATGTCTTGCATATGTCTGTGTGTGCTGGCTCTTGAAGCACTGACTCCAGCTGCAGTCCAGTCTTTGTGAATATCCCCCACATTTTTGAATGAGGTTTGTTTCACAATCCTCTCCAGGGTGCGGTTATTCCGATTGCTTGTACACGTTTTTCTACCAAATCTTTTCCTTCCCTTCGCCTCTCTATTAATGATCTTGGACACAGAGCTCTGTGAACAGCCAGCCTCTTTAGCAATGACCTTTTGTGTCTTGCCCTCCTTGTGCAAGATGTCAATGGTCGTCTTTTGGACAACTGTCAAGTCAGCAGTCTTCCCCATGATGGTGTAGCCTACAGAACTAGACTGAGAGACCATTTAAAGCCTTTGCAGGTGTTTTGAGTTAATTGGCTGATTAGAGTGTGGCACCAGGTGTCTTCAATATTGAACCTTTTCACAATATTCTAATTTTCTGAGATACTGATTTTGGGTTTTTCATTAGTTGTCAGTTATAATAATGGTTTCTGCAGTGTATTACATTCTATCTTGAAGTAAACGTTTGCATTTTTTGACATTAAAAATTGTTTTTGTAAAGTGTTCCGCGACAATAAAAATTCACATCAACGAATTTTCATAATAGACTTTGGTAGCTTATGTGGTCTAGTTGTTATAGACTTTATGCAGAGACTTATGTATATATTTTTTTTTCTCTTTTTATTTCTTTTTTTCTTTTCTTTTTCTTTTTTCTCCAAAGACTGTGATAAGTACAAAAAAAATCTCATTTGTAATATTCCTTCCTCTGTCTGCCAGGGGAAGAAGTGGATTGTGAGACGGTCATATGAAGACTTTCGGGTGCTCGATAAGCACCTCCATCTATGTTCATATGACCGAAGGTTTTCTCGGCTCATGGAGCTTCCTCGATTTGAAAATCTGAAGGTCAAATCAGAGGTATTCCATATCCAATATTGTTTCTTGTCATATGTTTTGTCTTCTGTGGGATTAAGCCTAATAGTACTCATCTGTCTTTTTGTTCTGTCTTTTTTTCGTTCATTTTTTTAATATATTTTATCTTTCTGTATATTCATTTCTGTACTTTAAACACATAATAATAATAATAATAATAATAATAATAATAATAATAATAATAATTTGTTGACTGAAGGTACTGAAAGGCCAGTAAAGTTGTTTATTATTTAAGGTATAAAACTCCAAGGGAAATAATCAACAGTGGGTGGATGATGTACCTTTTTTTTGTATTAATTAAAGAATGTCCTTTTTTAATTTTTTATTTTAATCAGTTAATAGTTGTATTTGATGTTGATGGAATGGCCACAAAGCAAGTTAGTTCCTGTTAGAACTTATGTCTTAGATCATGTAGTCCATCATACACGAATGTATTGCTATTTAAATTTTAATATGATCAAGTCAGCGATTTGTCAGGAAGACGGTCTATATAATCTAATTATAAACAGATTAAAAACATTGTTATTTATCAAATTGTATATGCATTAATATGGTTTAGCTTTCTGTAGTTTGAGGTTTATTAAACAAGTATTGAATGAGTCTCCAGTGTCAGTGAATCTGTCTAAGTTTTCTTTGCACTGTCTGGTTTCTCAGTAACACTTTTTTGTCAACTATAAAAATTTTTTAATTTGATATGATATAAGAGGAATGATAGAAGAGGAATAATAATAATGGGTGCCATATTTCTTATCACGGTCTTAGTCTCTTTGACTGGAGAAATTCTGGAGAAATAACTCCTTTGCAATATAATTCAATATATCGTTTTTTTCCCCGTCATAGTTCATTATGCAGGTCAATCTACAGTACGTTTGTATATTATTTGTTTGAACAAATGATATTCTCTGATTCTTTCATGCTGTCACATAGTGGTGAATATAGCAAAACTGGGTTCCATTTTCTTCTCACGGTGCTGAGATTTGCATAAACACAGACAAGCAAATTAACTTAAAACCTGTCCATGAAACACTCCATCAAGTGAGGGAACTCTTATTTGGGGGGGGCATGCTGACGACATCTCTTACCAGTTCTGTAATGGTTGAGGGTTAAGTGACTGATGCATTAGGATGTAGAGTTGGTCAGATTTTTAGTGCATTGAGAAGCATATTACTTCCTTTGTTAATCAGTCTTTCCTCTTGCCTTCTCAGCCTCTTTCCCAGATGCTTACTGCGTACCTTTCCCGTCTCTCAACCATCGCTGACAACAAGATAAACTGTGGGCCTGCCCTGACATGGATGGAGGTAAAGTATGCACCAGTGGCTCAATCAATTCCACTCTTCCTTTAATTATTTTCTTATCCAGTACAGCGTTACAGATGTGCTTTGTGTTAAAGAGCTAAAGGAACTACTCCCACCCATCTTCTCATGTAACATTAGTCAGTTGACAGCTACAAAGCACCTCTGTAACTGAATGAACTCAGATTTCACTAATCTAATATGTCTGACAGACTATTACACAGTAGTGTGACTCTATTCAGGCAGCAGTGTTTGGCAGAAAGATATTGTCTTCAGAATGACATATTGAGCGAGTAGACAAAAGTACCAGTACATGGGATATTTTGGTGGTTTGTATAGAGTTACATGAACTTGACAGAAAATGATGTACGTTGTAAATTGGTGAGAACCCTCCAAGATCCTTCACTAAGATTAGTGAAAACTTGTTCAAGTTTTGTTGAGTAGCCTTTAATGGTTAGAACTAGATAGGCCATACCTGGCTTTTTGTTCGTTTCAACTACTGTGAACTTCTTTTGAATTCATGATTACAATTAACATAAGGTGATGTGATATTTCTACCTACCTATTACATATGTGTAGCAGCCTGGAAAAACTCTTCACTTGATGAAATCATGACATTTTCTAGTATATAAAGTTCTGAAAACAACAGATTTTTCTGAATTAAAATACATTTCCCTTTTGTAGGTATCTCTTAAAATCTTAAGAAAAAAAAGAGAGAATTGCATTTAAAGATTCCAGTCATATTCCACAGAAAGACATCAACACATAAACCATCTAAAAAATAAATACTATATCTACCTTGATGTAGACATACAGTAGTCTAGTGCCATCTTTATACCTGCATTTGTTAAACTGGCATCTTACAGTATCTACCTAATGTGATCTTTGCTAATCTTTGCTTTGCTAGGTCTTGGCAAATTTAGGGTTCTAAAGCAATTTCTGGGACATATTTGTATTTAATATGTATTTAATGTATTTAATATGTTGTAGCACCACATAAAAACAATGCACTTGCTCTTTTACTGGTGAACTCACACTTATAGCACACCTGAGGCTTGGTGCTTAGCCACAGAACTGGCTTAATGAGGAGGAAGAGGCAGGGTTGACAAAATTCAGCAGGGCTTCAGCAGAATGGTGAATGCAAAGGAACACTAAACGAACATAAAACCATGCCAGTAGAACATGTACCAATACAGACAAATACACAAGATGCTCCTCAGCTAACAATAAAACACGAAATCTAACACAAAGGTCATTAATGGTAAATGGTCTGCAGTTATATAGCGCCTTTTAACTTTAGCGGTTCTTCAAAGCGCTTTACATTTATTTATTTAGCAGACGCTTTTATCCAAAAGTAGTGCTACTATACAATATCCATTAATTGAGTTCTAGAAGAAGCAAAGTGTGCAGAGTAGATGTGTAAATTCAATTTATTTATTTATTTATAATTTTTTTTTTTTTATGAGTTGGTTAGGTGTTGATTTGAAGAGATGGGTCTTTAGCTGTTTTTTGAAGATGGTGAGAGATTCTGCAGTACGGATTGAGGTTGGAAGTTCATTCCACCACTGAGGAACAGTTAGCGTGAAACTTTAAACTTTAAACCAGCTTTAAACTGGTTCTCATTCACCCATTCACACAAGGCACTAGCCTGCCATTGGAAGCAACTTGGGGACCAGTGTCTTGCCCTAGGACGCTTTGGCATGTGGAGGCATGTGGGCTGGGGATCGAACTGCCAACCCTGCGATTAGTGAACAACCCGCTCTACCACTCAGGGTATGCAAATTAGTACTCGCTCTGCAGAATGCAAGAGCAATGCTACAATATCCATCCATCCGTCCATTTTCTGTACCGCTTATCCTACACAGGGTACAATCAACCTACAACTCATGTCTTTGGACTGGTGGAATAAACCGTAGCACCTGGAGGAAACCCCCAAAGCACGGGGAGAACATGCAAACTCCGGGCACACAGGTCACAAGTGGGATTTGAACCCTAGTCCGGGTCATGGTAGTCTGGATCCTATCCTGGGAACACTTGGCACAAAGCAAGGAACATTTCACATACACACATGCATATATTTTTTTAGAAAACCCAAACAGAAGGAAACCTAAATGAACACAGGAAGATCACGAACATAAACTCCATACAGACAATAGCCTGAGCACATGATCTGTCCCAGTGACACCACTACTCACAGCCCCACCAAAACACCTGATTTTGGTCAAAATCCTAGTTTTCATCAGCCACAGCAACAATAGGTTTACATATTACCCCTAACATATATCTCAGTTGATTTTAGATGATCCTCATCCAGGGTGTCCCCTGCCTCATGCCCTGAGTCCCCTGGGATAGGCTCCCTGTGACCCTGTGTAGGATAAGCGGTACAGAAAATGGATGCTTTAGATCAGTGGTTCCCAAACCTTTCCAGGGCAAGGCCCCCCAAATGGCATTAACATTTGACCGAGGCCCCCCTTTTGCAAGATGTCTTTAAAACACATTAAAAATACAGACTTCTGAATATATCCCCCTTTTATTTTTATTAATAATTACATATTACATCATTACATTAAATTACATTAGGAATTGATTGTGTGTGTATATGTGGTTGTCTGAGAGTGAGAATTTATTTTTCTCACCGCCGCGGCCCGCACTTTGAAAACCACTGTTTTAGATGACAGAATTCACTGTATCGGTTCCTGCTCAACAACATTATTTTATTTAATTAATGCATTTTCTCATATTCTTCTTATCCTTCTGTCTGTATCTCCCTCCCTTTTTGTCTCACTCAGATTGATAATAAAGGAAACCGCCTGCTGATCCATGATGAGTCCTCCATTAACGTTCCAGCTGTCGCTGCTGCTCATGTCATAAAGCGCTATAATGCCCAGGCTGCCGATGAACTCTCTTTCGAGGTGACTCAGATTTCAAAATGCTCAAGTTTTGTACCGCCATTACACTTTTTGTCATTTAGCACATTTTGTCTCTTTTCTTGTTTTAGGTTGGAGACATCGTTTCAGTCATAGACATGCCTCCAAAGGAAGACACTGGATGGTGGAGAGGAAAACATGGCTTTAAGGTGGAGTATATTGTGAAGCAGAACAATAATGTTTGCTTCTGGAAATCTAAATGTGTGTGTCTCAATATAATATGTATTATCTTGTCTTCTTTCTTCACTTGAAAATATGATATCTTAAAACATTAATATAGTCAAATTTATAGAATATTTCACATTAGAATATTACAATAAAACACATACCAGATTTATAATGCCGATGTCTAGACTTCGGCATTAATATTATAAATATTCGGCATAAATATTTAATTTATTTATTTACAAATTGTCTTTTTTTTATTGGCAGGTAATTTTGTTACGTTCTAGACATAAATGCTTTATCTAAGCAAAGAAATTAACCGTATATTTGTTTTAGTGTAACTGTATAATAAGAAATACTAGATAAATGTGACATGATTGTTGCAGTGTGGTGTTACTGTTTTTGCAGGTGGGATTTTTCCCCTGTGAATGTGTGGAACTGATCAGTGAGAAAGTTCCTCCGCAAGTGACCGGTGCACTGCCAAAACCAGGTATTTTTGTGTAAATGTTGAGTTAAACTAAAGAATAACCAAGCCAGTCATTCTCAGTTTTGTAAAGGAAAGATACATTTTGATGTTTTGGTAGAACATTCATTCATTCATGTTGAGAATGTTATTTGCTACTAAAACAGATATAGCAGCTTCGTTTATCCCTCTTATGTTATTCAGCGTGAAGCTTTTAAATGTTTAAATTCGACATTTGTGTCTTAATATCTTTTAGTGTCTCATAAGCATGGGAAGCTGATCACATTCCTGCGTACATTCATGAAATCGAGGCCTACAAAACAAAAGCTGAAGCAGAGAGGCATCCTGAAGGAGAGGGTGTTTGGATGTGACCTGGGAGAGCACCTCCTCAATTCAGGTCATGATGGTGAGTAGAAAGAGGAATACACTCGAATTCTGAAATAAAGGCTAATTACTACTAATAATGTGCTTTTTAAACTTCCTTTCCTTTCTGTTTTTCTCTGCTGAAGTCCCTCAAGTCATCAAGAGCTGCACTGAGTTTATTGAAAAGCATGGGGTTGTAGACGGCATTTACCGTTTGTCTGGGATTTCTTCTAACATTCAGAAACTACGGTAAGTGCGTGCGTGCTTTTCAGTGTGTCGGTCATGGACACCTACTAACTTTATGACATTCTTTGTTTCCTCTTCCAAATGAGCTTAGCCCTCACACCTATGCAAAGAATAACAGTCAAGACTGTGCTGGTAGACAAAAATACTGCACCACATGGTGTTGTGATGCAGCATGAGGTGTAACTCAGAATATATACATTGTCCTGGAAAATTATTATTACTTTTAAATGTTCTTGATCATTGAAGAACAGTTTACAACTGTACAATACAAATAACGTTATTTACACAAAGCGCAGGGACGCTGAGTTTTGACACGTGAGCAAAGTATTCTGAGTTACGCTGTTTTATATCGCTATGACATAGCGATGCTGTCTTGTGTTGGCGCTTTCAGGTGCTAGGAATTATTTAAGTGCTCGAATGTTTGCAGCAAATGTTGACTGGTAAGCAGGTAATATTAATGACCTTGTTAATATTAATTATTGCAAACTGATTATTTTGATACGGCATGTGCAAGGGGTCTGCACTGCAACCTACAGTATGCATGATGGCGTTGCCCTGAGAAATGGTATTGATATGTCAATGCTTTTTATTATTAGAAATGTTGAAACTACTTACAAGTCAAAATGAGATGCTGATGCTATGCACAGCAAGTCATGCCTTCAGCGATTAATTGCATGCTGACAGTGCAGCACAGACTAGTGTTGTGAACATGAGGCGGAGTCTGCTATTGTGCTGAAAAAAATCGCGTTTAAAGATAGTCGCTTTAAACCGAAAACCAAATGAATAACAACCGACATTAATCGTTAGTGTTCTCATCTTACATCACATTTTGTTCTCATTAAAGTACAGTATAATTAGAACACGTGTTGGAATATTGTTTAGCAGTTGTTTAGCAGCAGGAACAGCAGCAGAGAACAGGTTGCTGAAATTCTTCCAAATACAGACGGCAGAGTCTGCAGTGCTGTTTAAATCCACTAGATGTTCTCAGCGTATTAAATATTACTATTTGTCTGGATATTTCAGCCTACAGAAGAATCATGTAAAGTTGCATGTTGATGTACTGTAACTATGTCTCGGCATATTATAACATTTGTTTTTTTGTAATTATGTATAATGTAAAATAAAATATATTGAGTATTGTTTAGATTGATGTAAGAAATAGGCTTTTGAATGGGCTTCGTCTGAACTCGCACACTTAAATGGCACCAACTACTCAATCCTATAGGCTGCAAATTCTGGTTGAAAGGACTTTTTATGCATTAGTAATACTGCATTAGATGTAGTATATTAGTATAGTACGTATAGTGTGCAGGTGCTTTTCACGGCAAGCCAGTCTGCCAGGAAATGCACCCCTCATAACTCCTACTAGGAAAGAGTCACATCCATGAAACTTACCCCACGTAACCGCATCAGTCCTGAAACTAGACTCTCAAAAATGATTTCATACCGCGACCAACACAGCCAAATTTTGGAGGAGGGTGTTTTGCATACCTATAGCATAGTACGTATCGTGTGCAGGTGCTTTTCACAGCAAGCCAGTCTGCCAGGAAATGCACCCCTCACATCTCCAACTAGGAAACACTAGTGTGAGATATAATAGTTCTTATTTAAACTTAATAAAAACACGTTTGCAGATGTGATATTGATTTTCTGCAACCGTTCACTAAACAAGAAGTTAATATAAGTGACTTCCTTTTAGACAAACTATTGTCTGTTTGCTCTTTCACCACCCTAAGTAGTTCCAAACAAAACTGAAGCAGAATGTTTCTTTGCAACCTACAGTAGTGTTTCTTGAATCTTGCGTTATTGAACGAATCGTTTGAGAAAGTGAGTCAACGATCCATTCATGAAGAAATTAGTCATTTTCTTCATTCCTAAATGAATATGTGGTTTAAATGAATCATTTGAAAGAGTGACTCAAATGACTCAATCATTAAAAGTGAGTCACCTGCTGGTGGTTTTAGCTTAATTTATCCATCCATCTTCTATACTGATTATCCTTCAGGGTCATGGGGAACCTGGAGCCTATCCCAGGAAGCATGGGGCACAAGGCGGGCACACCCTGGACAGGATGCACAATCGCATACACATTCACACACCTATTCATACACCACAGACAATTTGGACATACCTGTGAGCCTATGGAGGGATGTAAAAAGAGATGGTAATAAAAATAAAGATACTAGAACATGTAAAGGCTATTTCTACCCTTCATTGCATCTGTAAAACTTTGGATCTTAAATGACAGAAATAAACAACATGCATGTCAGGGAGGCAGTGCACGTTTAAGAAGGAATGGAAAGAAAATCCCCAGTTCAGGGACTGGCTAGGAGAAGTATCAAGAGATGTGCAAAGGGAATATTGTAAGTTTTGCAGGAAATTCTTTGGTTTCTGTAACATGGGTTTCTCAGCACTAAAGAGTCATGGACAAAGATAAGGCCATGTAAAAGTTGCTACACAAATGAAAAAGGAGACAAAAATGACACATTTTCTCAGGGAAATAACTTCCGAAGACCATGGACAGTAAATTTGCAGAGAAAACAACAAAGACCTACAAGCAACAACTGTAGATGTGGAAAGTAGCAGTCAGGGAAGCACAGCTTTTCAAGTATCTAGTACAAATGAAGAGGCAGCATGCTCAGGCCCACAAGGCAGCTCAACACGGTCAAGGTTCTTTTCAAGCCAAGCTGTGCTTGAAGCTGAGATTCGTTGGGTAATCAAAATGGTCGGGTTACACTACTCAGCTCCTGCTCTGATGTGTCCATCATTTCCCAGACAGTGATATTGCCCAATCGTTTTCATGTGGTGCAACAACATGCAATGTCTGGTTTCGGACAGACATTTATGTTGTTTAGTCTGTTTGGCACAGATGCTTTTTGCAGGCTATTTTTTATAATGCCTTTTCTTTTTTTGGAAACTGCAGCTGGGGGAGGATGGAAGGATAAGCTTAATGAGAAGGGACTAGGAAATCGTTGTAACGTGTTCATTATAATAAAGTGAAGAGCCTAACTTCAGAAGTGTGTGTGTGTGTGTGTGTATATATTTCTGATTTTAATGTCAAGTCATAGCCATAAATTATACATTTTTTAAGACATCTGGAGAGAGGAATATATTACTTTTAGGTCATAGATCTTTGTCTATTTATTGCCATCATCCATCCATCCATTTTCTCTACCGCTTATCCTACACTGTGTCAGAGGGAACCTGAAGCCTATCTCAGGGAGAGGGACAGGGTACCCTGGACAGGATACCAATCCATCGCAGGGCAATTCACATACCCATTCATACACTACGGACACTTTGGACATGCCAATCAGCATGTCTTTTGAATGGGGAGGTAATGGAGCATGTAGAGAACATGCAAACACACAGGGAAGTGGTGGGAATCGAACCCCAGACCCTGGAGTTGTGAGGTGAACGTGCCAACCACCGTGTGGCGTGTGCCCTTTTCCATCATAATGAAATTTAAAAGTCCTGGAAAATGATCTCTGAAAAAGAGTGGGAACCCTGCAAGGTTCCAGAAATGTTACATAACATAATAATGTTGCATAGCGTTCAAGAAATGTTAAATAAATGTCTCCTAACAATAAACTTTACCACATCAATGCATTTAAGAATTACTTTGTTACACCATAACATGTTTTAAGATCTGTTTATTAGCGTAGATTATTTGGAGACAAAACTTCAATAGAACGAGAACATTAATAATAACTTGCTGTATTGTTTGTTACAGCTGAACTGCATGTGCTGTTATACAGAAATAATGCACACCTTCTGAACAATCGTATTTGAGCTTTCAACCATGCTGTGGTATAAGGATTTTTAATTAACTTCTAAGTTGCATTTGTGAAAGTACACTAAAATATATAGCAGTGATTTATCTAACCAGTTCTGAAAATCTTGATGGTTCAGTGAGTGGTGCCAATATGCTAGAATATAGTCTAAAT
This sequence comes from Noturus placidus, assembly GCA_022414735.1. Taxonomy (NCBI): domain Eukaryota; kingdom Metazoa; phylum Chordata; class Actinopteri; order Siluriformes; family Ictaluridae; genus Noturus; species Noturus placidus. Next base: position 17,551 of record JAFFST010049062.1, on the reverse strand, counting down.
GAGTGTTATTTAATAAAATCTGCATCATCTCCTGTTTCCTTAGGCATGAGTTTGACTCGGAACACATTCCAGACCTCACTAAGGATACGTATATCCAGGACATCCATTCAGTAGGGTCCCTGTGCAAGCTCTATTTCCGCGAGCTTCCGAACCCCCTGCTCACCTACCAGCTCTATGACAAATTCTCAGTACGTGTAAAGAAATGCACATTTTAGATCATAGCCGAGTATACATAATGCATCGTCAATGTTTTGGTGTATGCATTTTGACAGGAAGCTGTATCGGGAGCTACAGACGATGAAAGACTGGTCAAAATCCATGACGTCATTCAGCAGTTGCCTCCTCCACACTACAGGTGCATGAAGTAGTACTGTAGTCTAACCTGTGCAGTATAAGCACTGCTTTAGGATACATACATGTGCACAATAGAGCTCATCAAATAAACCTCTAGATGGTACGATTCTAAAAGAGTCTGTTCTATGTGTTTTTTTTTCTCTTCAGAACACTCGAGTTCCTTATGAGGCACTTGGCTCAAATGGCGACCTTTAGTTATGTCACCAACATGCACTGCAAGAACTTGGCAATTGTCTGGGCTCCCAATCTCCTCAGGTACTATACTTTTTAGGCTGTGTGTATAAATAGATTTGCATTTGGAGCTTTGGGTAAAGCTTTATATTAAGCTTACATTATTTATTGCACTAATTAACATGAGCAACCTTGGACTTTGGCAACCTGATAAACTATGAGTATGGTAACAAAATAACTAAGGAAAAGCACATTTATTATGTGATTAGCTTTTTTTCCCATGTTCCATCGATGACAAAAAATAAGTACACATAAAGTAGCATAAATTCATTCACAATAATAGTTGATAATGAATTGAACTCTGTTATGCAGGTATAAATATTGGAGACCAAAATGGTGTTCTGGGAATAGCTATGTTCAGCATTGAATGTATTTGGGATGTCACACTCCACAGTAGCGGTTAATGGCTCATATGAAAGTAGAGGGCTTTAAGAATTTGTAGTTTTTCAGAATTTCTTTAAAAAGATTTTTTATTTCATATATA
>JAFFST010049061.1:76668-89312 GCA_022414735.1 Noturus placidus | reverse complement strand
CGCCCAATATTTCAGTTTTTTATTTGTTGAAAAAGTTTGAAATATCCAATAAATTTCGTTCCACTTAATGATTGTGTCCCACCTGTTGTTGCTTCTTCACAAAAAAATTCCAGTTTTATATCTTTATGTTTGAGGCCTGAAATGTGGCAAAAGGTCGAACAGTTCAAAGGGGCCGAATACTTTCGCAAGGCACTGTGTGTGTGTGTATATATATAATTTAAAAATAATAGAATTTCTGAATACTAGGGGACATTTCTATCTACCAACAAACTATCTACAAAACCACAATAAAAAACAAAAATCATTATGTTCAAACAAAATGTTTGATATTGTTTAGTGCCTACAAAGAAAGAGGATTTATATAAAATAAATGAATATAAAAAACCCCCATTCAGTACCATTTAATTATTAAAAAAAAAAAGACAAAAGAAAAGAAGGTTGGCATCGCCATACCAACGATGTGTCAATCATTTATCATGATATCGATATTATATCAATACAGTGCATCCGAAAAGTATTCACAACGCTTCACTTTATCCACATTTTATGTTACAGCCTTATTCCAAAACGCATTAAATTCATTATTTTCCTGAAAATTATTCAAACAATACCCCATAATGACAACATGAAAGAAGTTTGTTTGAAATCTTTGCAAATTTATTTTTAAAAAAATAAATAATAATAATTAAAAAAAAAAAAGAAATAATAATAAAAAAAAGCACATGTACATAAGTATTCACAGACTTTGCTCAATACTTTGTTGAAGCACTTTTGGCACCAATTACAGCTTCAAGTCTTTTTTGAGTATAATGCTACAAGCTTGGCACACCTATTTTTGGGCAGTTTCTCCCATTCTTTTTTGCAGGACCTCTCAAGCTCCATCAGGTTGGATGGGGAGCGTCGGTGCACAGCCATTTTCAGATCTCTCCAGAGATGTTCAATCGGGTTCAAGTCTGGGCTCTGGCTGGGCCACTCAAGGACATTCACAGAGTTGTCCTGTAGCCACTCTCTGCTTAGGGTCATTGTCCTGTTGGAAGATGAACCTTCGCCTCAGTCTGAGGTCCAGGGCGCTCTGGAGCAGGTTTTCACCAAGGAGGTCTCTGTACATTGCTGCATTCATCTTTTCCTCAATCCTGACTAGTCTCCCAGTTCCTGCCACTGAAAAACATCCCCAGAGCATGATTCTGCCACCACCATGCTTCGCTGTAGGGATGGCATTGACCAGGTGATGAGTGGTGCCCGGTTTCCTCCAGATATGACCCTTGCAATTCAGGCCAAAGTTTCTCATGGTCTGAGAGTCCTTCCGGTGGGCCGTCACGTGCCTTTTACTGTGGAGTGGCTTCCGTCTATCCACTCTACCATACAGGCCTGATTGGTGGAGTGCTGCAGAGATGGTTGTTCTTCTGGAAGGTTCACCTCTCTCCACAGACACACGCTGGAGCTCTGTCAGAGTGACCATCGGGTTTTTGGTCACCTCCCAGACTAACAAATAGTTTTTAATCAAGGATTTGGAGAAGGTAATTCATGCTTTTATAACTTCTCGCTTAGATTACTGCAATTGTTTATATATGGGTCTTCCTCAGTCATGTCTTGCTCGTCTTCAGATGGTCCAAAATGCAGCTGCAGCAAGGCTGTTGTCTAGGGCAAAGAAATTCGATCATATCACCCCTGTTTTAGCATCGCTTCATTGGCTCCCGGTCCGTTTTAGAATCCAGTTTAAGATTTTGATGTTCGTTTTTAAAACTCTTAATAGTCAAGCTCCTTTATATCTAAAGGATCTTATGCCACACTCAGCTAACAGACCTCTACGATCTTCTGATAGGTTTCTTTTACATGTCCCTCGTTCGCGTTTAAAAACTAAGGGGGATAGAGCATTTTCTGTTGCAGCACCCCGCCTTTGGAATCAATTGCCGCTGGACATCCGCCTTGCACCATCTATTAGCATTTTTTAAAAAGAGACTTAAAACATATCTGTTTTGTCAGACTTTTGGATCAAATTTTGAAAGTTAATGTTGTCTACTGTGTTTTTATTTATTTTTATTCTGTTTATTTTATGCTCTTATTCTGTTCAGCACTTTGGTCAGCTTTGCTGTATGAAATCTGCTATATAAATAAATTTTACTTACTTACTTACTTACTAAGACCCTTCTCCCCCGATCGCTCAGATTGGCCAGCTCTAGGAAGAGTCCTACTCGTTCCAAACTTCTTCAATTTACTGATGATGGAGGCCACTGTGCTCAGTGGGACCTTCAATGCTGCAGAAAATGTTCCTGTATGCTTCCCCAGATTTGTGCCTCGATACAATCCTGTTTTGGAGTTCTACAAACAATTCCTTGGACTTCACGGCTTTTATTTGTGCTCTAACATGCATTGTTAACTGTGGGATCTTAAATAGACAGGTCTGTGCCTTTACAAATCATGTCCAATCAACTGAATTTACCACAGGTGGACTCCAATCAAGTTGTAGAAACATCTCAAGGATGATCAGTGGAAACAGGATGCACCTGAGCTCAATTTTGAGTGTCATGGCAAAGGCTGTGAATACTTTTGTACATGTGCTTTTTGTTTTTTTTTTATTTTTAATAAATTGGCAAAGATTTCAAACAAACTTCTTTCACGTTGTCATTATTAGGTATTGTTTGTAAAATTGAGGAAAATAATGAATTTAATCCATTTTGGAATAAGGCTGTAACATAAAATGTGGAAAAAGTGAAGTGCTGTGAATACTTTCCGGATGCACTGTATATCATCCAGCCCTATCAAAACTTTTTCATGATTCGCATGTAAGCAAAACTTCATGATTGCCTGATTAAAGGCTCTGTAAACTTGTACATGTCCCGCCCATGGAGGCAGTTCTTGCGCTACAGAGGCATGTCATTAGCTGCAGTAAGGCATATTTTTGGCTGTGCATCTACCCTCCACACTATTCACTTTTCTAACCATCTCTGCAATCTTCGGTAAAGATTAAGAAACCATAATTTCCAGTTATTAATAAAAGAAACGAACCACCAACCGAGACTAAATATTGCAATTTAACAGGTTAACCATAGTTAATCTACTCATGTGAATGACTCATGAATTTTTTTCCCCACTCATTATTCGGCCAATTTACATGTTAGTGGTAAGAAGTGTGGCGTTATCAAACCAGTGTCATGATATCCATATTACAGCTTTTCTACCTGATTGGGGTCTGTTGAGGAGCGGAGACACTCTCCTCTCCAGATGGATGCTTTCTAGGAGTCATGTCTACATTTGTACTACAAGAAAGAAAAACAAAAGCAAAAAAAAAAGTTAAATATACAGTTAACCGGGTGATCAGAAGAGAGTTTTCATTTGGTTCTTGCTACAATGTCGGATTAATGAGCAATACGTACGCTTCTGTTTTGATTGGGCTGAGGGTCTCGTCGTCAGTTAAGAACAGTCGTGCGTCAAAGTCCTTGCTTTTATGGTAGAGCTCTTCATAACTGTTTGATAGTGTTTCCACCTATAAAGAGAATACAACCAACTTTTAAAACACTCTGCAAATATACTTTAAAGCAAAAGGAGGCTTTTACATTCAATTATATTTGGTTGAACCAACAACAATATTCCCAATCCTCATAAAAGAGCAGAATCTATATGATCATGTAATGTAACCAAATGACTGATAATACAGGCTTGTTGACTTTCATAGTATTTCAAATCATCAGGTCTAACTGACAAGAAGCTCAGCTCAAAGCTAATATTTACTTCAGGTTCACTGCACAACATAGGCCTTTAAATGATTCATTTTAGAGGGACACAGAAGCTTAAGGGCAGGCCAAATGCATGTTTGCTCCATAAAAAAAAAAAAAAATCAGGAGTAAAACTGCTCTTCTCTATTACTGATTAAATGGTACTGAATGGGTGCCGCTGATTTGACGTAATTTTTTTTCTTCGTCTTCGCAGTCATTAAAAAAGTACATCAAAGTTGGCTTAACATTTTTTTGGTGTTTATTTTACTACAGTTTGTTAGCCAAATTAGATATCGTGATGCGTATCTCGTAACGTAGAAACCCATAGAAGTATTATAATATGATATTTGTCATATTGCCCAGCCCTAGGTGCTATATAAATAAATTTGACATTGACACTGAGATGCTAATGTGTGGCCACTGTTAAAGTGGGACGTCAAATCATGCATCAGTGGATGTCCCCAAAAAATCTCCTCATATTCGCTCACTAACAAGAAAATACCACCCCCCCCCCACTTGCCCCTCCAATGCAAAGTGAAAAAAGCATGTTCTTGTGTCAAATGGAAACATCTTGCAGATCAGTAACTGATCAGTTTGGAAGACACACAAACCCCATTTAGGATCTCAAATGTTTGAAGCAGAACTTACTGCGGGAAGCTCATGTGATCCTGAAAAGCCCATGGACTCCAGGAACGCACAGAAACTGCTTTGGTAAACGTTCTTCACCTGGAATTACAACAAGCATGGTGATGAAATGCTTTTCAGAGGCATCAATTTAATGAGATTACTACAGTTCACCAGATGACAACTTTTAAACTTAAAGATACAAAAACAAGAGTTCACGTTATCCTGATGACAAAGAAGGGGTGGAATAAATCAGTAGTCCAGATGTCCAGGACAAGTGGATTTCATGGCAGGATATTCAGGCTATTTTAATTGAATAAGTACGTTAAAAAATTTGAAAAAGAAAAATACTACTCCTTGCTGACTTTTGCAAAACAAAAAGCTCTCATTTGGCATGCGAGTTTTGTTTAAACAAAAGTTTCAGAGTCATGAAATACACCTCAAATGTTGTAACCACTCATTGTAAATCCCAACTGCATGCTGCACTACACACATCAGGTGAGGTGTGAATCTGGTTAGCAGTAGAATGTTATTTTTTTCAGTATTAGGAAACTGAAAATTGGCCTAATAAAAAAAATTGAAAAAAAAAAAAAGTTACACATAATGCAGTCATTCAACTCCCCTACTCAAAGTAACTTGTTGCAAAAAGTATCCAGACAAAATAAAGACGCTAGCCAGAATTTAAACCATGGCTCAAAGGCAAAATTCTGGCAACCCTGGTGACGCCTGGTTGAGGGAGCAAACATGATGTGCTGCATTAAAAACTTTGCTTGATGATATACTCACACACTGTATGGTGATGTCCTATTTCTGGCTTTATCTTTAATCTTGGCTCTAATCTGTCACTTCTCATCACAAACATGAAACATAAAACGTTTCTTGATATCCGGGAACATGCAGATCTAACCTCATCCACACTGCAGTCGCTCTCCTTACACAGCATCTCCAGCAACTGCACGTCCATCTCTGAAGGACGAGACTTGTTGGCTTTGTTCCGCCTTGAGGTCCGAGTGGGGGGGCTCTGTGTCGTCTCGCTGATTGCCGACTCTGATTGGAAAGAGAGGATGGGAGGTGATTCGGCTTTATAGAGGCTTATAGAGCTTAACTACAGACTGTCTCCGCTAAAATACAGAAATCATTTTCTGTAGGAAAAGGATCAAGCGTAACTTGCTTACTGTAGAGACGCTGGAGGAGAGAGGATGGGCAGCGCTTGATGTAGAACTCCAGAACACACAAAAGTAACTGGAAGGCTATCACCAGGTCATCCTCCATTTGCAAAACTCTTCCTGTACAGACAAACGCAGAGAATGAACTGTAAGACTGCTGTTTGTCCTTAAAAAAAAAAAAGCCATAATGCAGAGAAATATGAAAGACCAAGAACAATAAAAATAATAATCACAAAAAATGTTAATGAAGGAGGGAAAATGTATGTAGAAAATATTTTCAAACAATATATCCATATTCAAATTTCAACTTCATTATGCAATTCTTAAACTTTTTGGCTAAAATACCTCTGAATACATGCATCCAACTTAGAATATGCTTAATTTTCTCCTAATTTTACACTATGCATCAATTTCTTAATTAAAAAAAACAAAAGCAAAAGAACAAACATGTGTCAGCAAATATATCACATGTATAGTTACTTTCCATCTAAAATGGCATTTTATTAAACATACAGAGCACAGCGAAGGCACAATTCCTTATGTCGTACCATACAGAATGAGCATGTATGAATAGAGAGAGTATTGGATTCTGAATAAACATGATTTCTGCATGAAGACAAATTAAAGACTGAATATTTAACTGGATCTCAGGTAGTACAGTAAACAAAATGAAACAGCGAGGTGTTTCACCCACAGCGAAAAAATGCAGTGTCTGATCCACTTGTAGCAGCGCGACACTACCGTACGATACCAGCGTGAGTGATGTGCTGAGAATGATCCAGGAGGTAGCAAAAGTAATATCTGGCTTTGATGAATGTGGCTCAGAAGAAGACTGAAACTGTGCAAGAGAACTGGTTGTGCGAGTGTGTCTGTGCACGCATGTAGTCATTCTCCTACACATTCTATATATATGTACTAAGGTATTGAACTGGGCATAAAGTTTTTATCCCACCTTTAGCCAAGAGGAATAAGATCCAGCTACAGCGCAAAAGCTCTCGTCTCCTGAGTGAAGAGAGAAATCAGTTGCAGACACATAAGAGCTTACATACAGTGCATCCGGAAAGTATTCACGGCGCTTCACTTTTCCCACGTTATGTTACAGCTGTATTCCAAAATGGATTAAATTCATTATTTTCCTCAATATTCTACAAACAATACCCCATAATGACAACATGAAAGGAGTTTGTTTGAAATCTTTGCAAATTTATTAAAAAAAAAAAAAAAGAAATAATAATAATAAAAAAAGCACATGTACATAAGTATTCACAGACTTTGCTCAATACTTTGTTGAAGCACTTTTGGCACCAATTACAGCTTCAAGTCTTTTTGAGTATGATGCTACAAGCTTGGCACACCTATTTTTGTGCAGTTTCTCCCATTCTTCTTTGCAGGACCTCTCAAGCTCCATCAGGTTGGATGGGGAGCGTCGGTGCACAGCCATTTTCAGACCTCCAGAGATGTTCAATCGGGTTAAAGTCTGGGCTCTGGCTGGGCCACTCAAGGACATTCACAGAGTTGTCCTGTAGCCACTCTCTGCTTAGGGTCATTGTCCAGAGCGCTCTGGAGCAGATTTTCACCAAGGAGGTCTCTGTACATTGCTGCATTCATCTTTTCCTCGATCCTGACTAGTCTCCCAGTTCCTGCCGCTGAAAAACATCCCCAGAGCATAATTCTGCCGCCACCATGCTTCACTTTAGGGATGATATTGGCCAGGTGATGAGTGGTGCCTGGTTTCCTCCATACATGACGCTTGCCATTCAGGCCAACGAGTTCAATCTTGGTCTTGGACTCCTTCAGGTGCCTTTTGGCAAACTCCAGGCGGGCGGTCATGTGCCTTTTACTGAGGAGTGGCTTCCATCTGGCCACTCTACCATACAAGCCTGATTGGTGGAGTGCTGCAGAGATGGTTGTTCTTCTGGAAGGTTTACCTCTCTCCACAGAGACACACTGGAGCTCTGTCAGAGAGTGACCATTGGGTTTTTGGTCACCTCCCTGACTAAGGCCCTTCTCCCCCGATCGCTCAGTTTGGCCAGGCAGCCAGCTCTAGGAAGAGTCCTACTGGTTCCAAACTTCTTCCATTTGTGGATGACAGGCCACTGTGCTCATTGAGACCTTCAATGCTGCAGAAATGTTTCTGTACCCTTCCCCAGATCTGTGCCTTGATACAATCCTGGCTCATTTACATTTACATTTATACACTTAGCGGACGCTTTTATCCAAAGCGACTTACAAATGAGAGATACAAGCAAAGTGATATCAAGCAGGGAACAATACAAGTAGTGCTACTATACAAGATCTATTAATTGAGTACTAGAAGAAGCAACGGAGAGGTCTCGGCGGTCTACAGTCAATTCCTTGGACTTCATGGCTTGGTTTATGTTCTGACATGCATTGTTAACTGTGGGACCTTATATAGACATGTGTGTGCCTTTCCAAATCATGTCCAATCAACTGAATTTACCACAGGTGGACTCCAATCAAGTTGTAGAAACAGGATGCACCTGAGCTCAATTTTGAGTGTCATGGCACAGGCTGTGAATACTTATGTACTTGTGCTTTTTTTGTTTTTTTATTTTTAATAAATTTCCAAAGATTTCAATCAAACTTCTTTCATGTTGACATTATAGGGTATTGTTTGTAGAATTTTGAGGAAAATAATGAATTTAATCCATTTTGGAATAAGGCTGTAACCACAAAATGTGGGAAAAGTGAAGCACTGAATATTTTCCAGATGCACTGTAAATGGTATATAACAATCATGCAAGAACATTTTTTTTTTTAAATGGGAAACTAAAGAAATGTGTGAATTAATTAAGGATTTCTACTTACTTAACTTCTTCAGACACCATATAGATTTTTGCACATGTTCTGGGGGAAGCAGGAAAAAAAAAATTGGGAGTAAAGATGGCTACACAGTCCATTTCGAAAACTGGTCTTATACAGCATGGCCTCCAAACTAAAGCCTGCCTACATCATGAGTTAGGCCGTACTGATATTTGTGTTAGCATAAAACAAAAACAGAGCTACATTAGACGTGTTTAATGAAACACCTTAACAATAGGCTGGGGGAAATATAGTGATACACTATAAATAATTTCTTTTTTCGTCTTTATGCATCGTTATACACAGTACTCCACTAATATTGGCACCCTTGGTAACCTCTGAGTCTTCTCCTATAATGCCTGATGAGGTTGAAGAATACATGGCAAGGGATCTGAGACCATTCCTCCATACAGAATCTCACCAGATCCTTCAAATTTCGTGGTCCACGCTGGTGGACTCCCCTCTTCAATTCACCAGTCAGGTTTTCAAGTCAGGGGACTGGGATGGCCATGGCAGGACCTTGATTTTGTGGTCCGTAAACCATTTGTGTTGGTTTTGGATCATTGTCCTACTGGAAAATCCAACCACGGCCCATTTTAAGCTTTCCGGCAGAGGCAATCAGATTTTCATTTAATATCTGTTGATATTTGTTAGATTCCATGAATCCTAAAAAAGTCCAGGTCCTCTAGGAGAAAAACAGCCCCAAAACATTAAAGAGCCAACGCCATATTTAACCGTAGGCATGAGGTACTTTACCATATGGCTACCTCTCTGTGTCAAAATCACCTCTGGTGTTTATTGCCAAAAAGCTCTATTTTGATTTCATCTGACCATAGAAGCCGATCCCATTTGAAGTTCCAGTAGTGTCTGGCAAACTGAAACCCTCTTTTCTTGAAAACCCTTCCAAACAACCTGTGGTGATGTAGGTGACTTCGGATGGTAGTTTTGGAGACTTTCTGGCCTAAAGATGCAACTAATCTCTGCAATTATCCAGCCATGATCCTTGGAGATTTTTGGCCACTCAAACCATCCTCCTCACAGTGCGTTCAGACAATATAGACACAAGTGAAATTCCAGGTTGATTCATAACATTTCCAGTTGACTGGAACTAATTATTGCCCTGATGGTGGAAATGGGCATTTTCAATGCTTGTGCTATTTTCTTAGAGACGCTTCCACAGAAAAATACAGAAAAATAACCAGCTTGGTCAGTGACACCACTTTGTGCAGCATCACACCGACGCTGTTTATTTTCCTACAACAGCAAGACCCGCTGCGCATTATTCCTTACACGCATTCTGCGCTTGCGTTTACTCGTTATCCTAATGCGACGAGTCTTAATTAAAAAGTCTTACTTCACAAATCTCTGATAGAGAGCCAGCGACACCTCATATTTCTTCTCAAGCCTCGTCACAGCAGAGTTTACTTTAGGGCTTATCGTGTCCAAGATTTCGTCCAGTTTTCGCACCAGGGAGAGAAACTGCTTCACGCTGCAAAGGAACGGTCACAGCAGGAATATGGTTTAACCAGGCTTAAGATGGAAATCCAAGCTATAAATGTTACACAAATTAGAACTGTGCTTGAACATTAATGTAAATAAAAAAAGAAATAAGTGTGTCATTCTTTAAAGCTGTATAATCAAAAAAATCAATTATTGAGCAAGCACGTAATAAAAATCAGTGTTGAAACTGTCTCCGACTGACCCAAAAGGTAAGCTTATAATAATGATTTATAATTTGAGCTGTCAAGTCGGGTTTCACGGGAAAGGTCAGTTTGACGTAATTCACCTTTGCGTGGTTAAGTCACGACCATAAACAGAAAGAAGAAGAGCCAGCTACTATATCACATGTGTGAGTGCTGAGGATGGTGGAGTGTTCCAAGCTTGTCCCTACAACAGTTGTTTAGAATTTAAACTTGTCATCTAGACGTTTGCTTTAAATCTGGATCGTTCTAAACGTAGTCATCGTTGACATCTGGGGAATGTCTTGTCATCTGGCATGTCTTTTAAGAGGTGGTGAAAACTCAGATCTGACATGATTGAAGACAGACACAGATGTGGTTTATTTTCTGCTGAACAGGTCAGACATTTCAGTGGCTCAATGCGTAGCTAGCTAACATTAGCACACGTGTTCACTTGGTACAGCTAGGTAGCAAGCTTTCTATGTTTTTTTGGCTGTGTTTTATTTTGCAATTGACAGTGTGGTAAATTGTACTCGTAAAACAAACAACAATGTTTTCCACTTTCTTGACGCACGCCCTTTCGGTTATCATTTATTGTTGGTTCCTGTCGGTCAACACAATGGTGGTGTTTCTTATAGGGTTGATCTTTAGACACAACTGTCCAATTTTTATTCTCAAAAAGTTTTAGGTTTTCATCATTTCATGTGCAATCACCAAAAGTCTTGGTATCAAAACATGACACTTTGGTTTTAATGTGTTTAATGTACTTTTGCAATCGGACATGCTTGGTCGTACTCGTTTCTTTCCGCCTACCTCAGACCAACAGCCTTCTGAAATTCTGTAAAGGTGAACCCGACGTCATCCAAGTCCACTGCAGACATGTACACGCATGCTCCCCACAGCTGCTTGTTTGATTCCTGCATGACAAAGACATCAGAATTATGAGAGAACCAAAAATCGTGTAGGAATAATACACACACAGACAGGCTAGTAAAGGATGAAAACGTACAGTGACTTTCTCTGCTGTCTTGGCCATCACCTCCCATAGGGTCCACGCCTGAGTACACACCAAGTTGGAGACTGAGAGGTCCTTACAAAGAGCTACAAACTCTGGATCTTTCTCTTTGTGCCTGGCAGAGAGAGAAAGAGAGACTATTAGCACATACATACATATATACACCCCCTGAGCACTTTATTAGGAACACCTACTCACGTCATCAAACACGTCATTGTTTGATCGAATTGATTCTTTTGTTTTTTGCTATTTTCGGCTGAATAATTTCGGTTGCCGAACATTTGGTGCATCCCTAGTTGCTGACCATGTTCATCCCTTCATGGCCACAATTTACCAGTCTTCTAATGGCTTCTTCCAGCATGATAATGCTCCATGTCACAAAGTAATAGTTATCTCAAACTGGGTTCATGAACATGATAATAAGTTTAGTGTTTTTTAGTGGCCTTCCCAGTCTTTGGAACCCAGACTTTCGGGATGTGGTAGAACGGGAGATTCACATCATGAAAGTGCACCTGTAAACTCTGCAGGAATTGTGTGATGCAATCATGAACCAAATTCACAAAGGAATGTTTCCAACATCTTGTGGAATCCATGTCATGAAGAATTGAGGCTGTTTAAAGACAAAAGAGAGTCTCTAGCCAGTATTAGTGTTCCTAATAAAGTGTTTGGTGAGCAGTGACTCAGTGTGTCACAAAGCAGAGTTACAGAAATACGGCTGTAAATTTACAGCCCTAATGAGCAAGACACACGTGATAATGGTGAGGAAAATCTTCCTGAGATGACATGAGGAGAACAAAAAACCAAAAACAAAACAAAGAGGAACCACTCTCAAACAGGACCCCCTCCTCTTCTGGGTGACACGGACTACGTTTACATGGACAGCAATAATCTAACTATTGACCTTTTCTGAAGAAGACAATATTGTGATTAAGGTGTTAACATTAATTAATTTTAGAATATCCCTTTCATGTTCCCGTTTTACATGTTATAGAACACAAATCGGATTAACAACACACGTCATTGCATCCCCAACACCACTCCATATGACGTTCCCTCGAGAATTTCACATATTAACATACAGTTCGTCTTCGTTATGGAACCGTATACAGTTTTGAGCATTTCATTATTAATTGTACGGAAGCTTCAAGTACAGTTCATTATTTGTCATGTTATACATGCAAATAGAGGACTGCTTGAAGCCATGGGCTGCGTCTCAGACCACGTACTTACCTACTATATACACTATATAGAAATACATATATTTCACCTACTATATACTGTAGAAGGTAAGTATACGGTTTCAGACACAGCTGTGCTCTCTTGTCTGCAGTCAAATGGTTGAGCACTGCTGTGTGTACGTGTCCGGTCGCAAAATTCGGTGAAAACTCAAACAAGACGTTAATAGTGTGATTAAGGTGTCTACATGTCTATAACGCACGTCTATAATGCGACTAAAATAGGAATACTCCCCGTCTTAATTCAATTTGTGTTTACTTCCAATATGACTTTAGTCGGATTAAGGTCATCACAAATAATAATAATATATCAATTTGTATAGCGCTTTTTACAATGGTACATTGTCTCAAAGCAGCTTTACAGAAATATCATTTTTACATTTTTTTTT